>JAJOOS010011503.1:0-35555 GCA_029582725.1 Solanum chiquidenum | reverse complement strand
AAATTACAATTATAGGTGTTTCCGTAGCACATTTTTAAGAACTTTTTGGGTCAAATTCAAATATAATCATTTCATTAGTTCTCGACTCCAAACTCACATATGAGGCTCTAGTTTCACTCTATCATTTTCCGAGTCGTTACACAATCAGTATCGAATTTTAGAATATCAAACATTTTTTTTAGTTTTTAGAACTGAGAATTTTGGAGACTTTGTTCCTTAGCTTTGAAGATTTGAAGATTTCCATTTCTAAGCAATTGGAAGTGGGTATTAAAGATTCTTCATCTTAGACGTGCTTAAAGACAATATCTATCGTACTCATGTGATGAAAACACTTTTCGGTATCGATTTCCATCTCTTTAGTATGTCTAGCTAAAACCCAATTCTCGAGGTGTGATTATGTGAATATGGGTTGAATTTACTGATGGATATTGCTAATAGATAGTTAATTTGTTGTTTTAAGGTGATTTCGTTCAGTAGTTGTGTTTGAATTTAATGGGGCTGTAGTTTCAAATACAATTTTATCTTTGTGTGTTTTACTTGCTCGAGAGAGAGGTTTTAAAACCAAAACTACTGAATCGATAGTCTGTGGTTATTGGGTTGTCGTGGGTTCAGCTCGAGAGAGTGAATCCTAAACTCTCTCCCACACATGCAGCTCGATAGAGTGAATGGACTAAGGCGAAGGTTGTGCTTCATTGCCGCTTATTGGTGTTTAAGAGAAATCAATTTGACTCGGGGTAAATTGTTCGAGAGAAAATTTACCCCCACTAAAGTCTAGTTTAGTTACCAATTTACAGTGATTTAATCAATAGCATTCACTCGGTTGTTTATTTTAGCCCATATTCCTATCACATCCCAAGAATCCTATCTCCATATTCATATTTTTATATTATTTGTTGCTTCTAGTTGATAATTGACTATAAAACCCCCTTCGATAATTGACACTTGTGTCACCCTTTAATTTATCATGTTGTACTCATAAATGTCTATAGCTATGATTGACTTGAACACATTTTTGCTTTTCTATTGATTCTCAATTACGAACCACTCCCTTGGGACTCGACCCCAACTCACTAGTTGGGTTATATTACTATTGAACGATCGTAGATGCTTAGTATTGGATGAAGCGCCCGGATACGTCAAATCATATATTTAAGTATCTGACCTAGCATATGTAATTCATGAACTAAAAGAACTACATAGCCAGGGTTCTTAATTTATGAAAGAATCTACACAAAATGATACTGAATTCTTGACAGTCTGATTTGGATCATTCTAGCAGTTAAAACCCAACAATTTCTCACATTCAAGAAACCCTAGGTCTAGATAATATTAAGGGAATCAAGATTGTGACCAAAATCTTGGGACTTAATGGGTGAAAGGAACCCATTAGTGAAATCCCACATACCTGGTGACGAAATCCATGGAGAAATCTTTCAATTTTGGGGCTGAAACTGATGTTGCGTTCTTGGTCTAGGGCTTGGTCGACTCTTTCTCCTTATGCGTTCTAAATTTTCTAAGTTTTTGGTGAATGATTTGCTTAGGGTAGATTCTAATTTAGTTACTAGGCTAAAACTTACCAAAACTATGCATTTTAGGGTTTAAACGACGTAATTTAGGGGTCCAACGCCTAAGGAAAAAACCAAACGACCCCTGACTTAACTGCTATCGGGGCCAACTGACAAACCAGACCCACAGACCGTGGATCGACCGACGGTCCGTGCTAGTCAACTGTCGATCGTTGTCTGAGGAACTCAAGCTATCTCCTCTAGCGAAGATTCAATTCTTTCTGGGTGAACACATACTGAAGGCTTTTATGTTTATGAACACATCTACATGAACACCATACAAGTAATGTCTCCAAATCTTAAGTGCAAACACCACTGCTGCAAGCTCGAGGTCATGAATTGGATAGTTCTTCTCATCCACCTTAAGTTGTCTAGAAGCATAAGCTATGACCTTACCTCGCTGCATCAACACAAAACCTAGGTCGACTCTGAATGTATCACAATATATAACATAACCGTCTGAACCCTCTGGTAGAGTCAAAATCGGATTTGTAGTCAACCTAGTTTTCAGTTCTACAAAGCTTTTCTCACAATCATCTTACCAGTGAAACTTGACCTTTTTTTGAGTCAACTTAGTCAATGGAGAGGCTATGGATGAAAATCCTTCCACAAACCTTTTGTAATATCCTTCCAAACCCAAGAAACTTTTGATATCTATAGGAGAGGTAGGTCTAGGCCATTGTTTCACTGATTCTATCTTTTGAGAATCCACTCGAATCCCTTCACTAGACACAATATGCCCAAGGAAAGCGACGTATTGTAACCAAAACTCACATTTACTAAACTTAGAGAATAACTGGCGATCTTAGAGAGTTTGCAAAACAATCCTCAAATGATTCGCATGTTCTTCCTCATTCCTAGAGTAAATGAGGATATCATCAATAAAGATGTTAACGAACAAGTCCAAATACTGCTTGAACACTATGTTCATCAGATCCATGAAAGTTGCAGGAGCATTGGTTAGTCCAAATAACATAACTACAAATTCATAATGACCATACCGAGTTCTGAAGGCTATTTTTGAGATGTTAATATCTCTGACTCTGAGCTGATGATAACTAGATCTGAGGTCTATCTTTGAGAAATGACTAGCACCCTGAAGTTTGTCAAACAAGTCATCAACACTGGGGATGGGATATTTATTCTTGATTGTGACTTTGTTCAACTGCCTATAGTCAATGCACATTCTGAGAGAACCATCTTTCTTCTTCACAAACAACATTGGTGCACCCCATAGGGAAATACTAGGTCTGATGAAGCCCTTATCTAGAAAGTCTTTCAACTGCTCTTTCAATTCCTTAAGCTCAGCTGGAGCCATTCTGTAAGGAGGAATATAAATAGGCTAGGTATCTGGAAGGAGATCAATTCCAAAGTTGATTTCCCTTTTGGGAGGAACTCCGAGAAGATCTTCTAGAAATACTTCTGGAACTCATTAACTATAGGAACTGACTCAAGAGTTGGGGTTTCGGAGCTTGAATCCTTAACCCAAACTAGATGATAGAGATACCTCTTAGAAATCATCTTTCTGGCCTTAAGGTAAGAAATGAATCGACCCATAGGCGCTAAGCTACTGCCCTTCCATTTTAAAATTGGCTCGTCTGGAAATTGAAAATGAACGATCATAGTTCTACAATCGAGTGAGGCATAATAGGAATGTAACCAATCTATGCTTAGAATGATATCAAAGTCTACCATTTCTAACTCTACAAGATCTGCTGAGGTGACTTTCTGGGAGACTGTGACAGGGCAGTTTCTGTATACTCGTCTAGCTATAATTGGGTCACAGACTAGAGTAGAGACTAAGAAGGGTTCTGAGAGAATCTCTGGATGAATACTGAAGTTGACTGCTATAGAAGGAGTTACAAAGGAAAGAGTAGCCCCTAGATCTAACAAAGCATAAACATCTAAGTCAAAGACTTGTAACGTACCAGTGACGACATCAGGAGAATCTTCTTGATCCTGGCAAGCTTGGAGAGCATACAACCTATTTTGGCGATGACCGCCACCTGTACTAGATGAGTTACCCTGCTGAGTCGGGCGACCTGCTGGTGCTGATGAAGTTGTGGACTGAGCTCTACCATTGTTACCTCATTGACCCTGTTTAGAAGGACAATCTTTGAACATGTGACCAGACTGACCACAACCAAAACATCCTTCTTTTCATGCAAGGCACTCGCCCGGATGGTTCTTACCACACTTTGGACAAGTTGGGTAGGTTTTGGTGCCTGAAATACTACATTGAGACTTAGAGCCTGATGCCCTACCTTTCTGATCATTTCGAAACTTGGAGGATGGAACACTAACTGATGAAGGTGCTGAAGCTGAAGACTTCTTCTGAAACTGCGAGCAATTTTCACTTCCCGATTTTTATTGAGAATACTCATAGTTGCTTCTTCTTATTCTCCTTACCATGTTCCCTAAGCTTATCTCCCGCAATGTGTTGAGCATCAGTCATGAGCCTAGAGATGTTCCTACTTTCCAACAACATAACATTCCTACACTCTGTTTTCACTAGATCGGATACCCCATACAAAAACTTGTTCATTTGAGCCCTAAAATGGGCCACCATGTTAGGAGCATACCTAGAAAGTTGGGTGAACTTGATTCCATACTCTTGAACTATCATGGAACCCTGCCTCAAATTCATAAACTCCTGAGCTCTTGCCTCCCTCAACACTCTTGGAAAGAACCTGTCCGAAAAGGTTTCACTAAAGCATTCCCAAGTGATAGGAGCTACATTTGTACCCCTGTTCTCTTTCCATTGAGTATACCATATATGAGCTACATCCCTATCCAACTCTACCCTATCATTACATGTCACTTGCATCACTCCAAAGATCATCTTGACCTCATCTATGAAGTTTTGGGGATCCTCACAAATCTGCGATCCTAAGAACTCAGGCGGATTCATCCTAACAAAATTGCGAACCCTGGCTTCCACTGATCCACCACTAGCATTTGCAGGAATTGGAACCTGCTCGTTATTCTGGTTAGTCACACTATGAGTCAAAAGTTGAATGGCGTTCTGAAACTCAGCATTAGAAACTTCTTGATCTGGGGCTGGAGGAGCTGCGTTAGCAATGAGTATATTCACATTCCTTCCATAAGCTCTACAAGGAGGCATGATCTGAAATGCACAACGAAGGATTTAGAACGAGGAAATATGATCATACCTCACTGAAAAACAACTCAACCGAATCGCTGAGGAAAGAAATGCCCTAGCTGAAAAGGCTTTTGAAAGGGCTACTTTCTTCGGCATGGGGTTGTCTGGCTCACCCCAAGACCAAAAAGACAGCATCTTTATCATCCTTGAAAATGAGATAGATGAGCTTGATCTTATCCAACGCCTCAAAACAGTCCGAAAATGGAATAAGGAGTCGAGTAGCAAAGAAATGAAGTTTTTTCCTAAAACACTTCATAGTCTCCCTCTCATTAGATGTGGTGCACTTCACACCCATGAAAAGGACTCTACTTAGTGCGGCTTTTAAGACATTCTAGGACACTTACACCTAATGCTCTGATACTAAATTTGTCACGCGCCAAAGCTACCCCCAGGACGCGGACACGGGACCTAGGATCACGGATGACCCTAAGCTAACCCTGCTGGCATATCATAAGCATACTAAATAAACTGAAGTAAAGAAATATTGTGCGGAAGCTAAATCATCATGTAAACTGAAATGATGGGGAATACCTATATATTAAATCTGAATATATGAAAATGAGAGTTTAAACAACAACGGAAAAGTCAAACTCTAACACTGTAGCTGAATCTAACTATGTTTGAAAATAGCCTCTAACTGACTAGACGTGCTGGGACATGCCCTAGCTAAATCTAGCAAAATTGAAACTAAAACTGAAAGCAAAGAAAGACAATCATATCAACCGTCCTCGAAAAATGAGGACTAACCATTGATGCTGTTGAACTGAAGATCGGGAACCGATCTATGCATGATTTGGAAGCTGAGAACTTGAACTTACATCACGAGAAGATGTAGCGTATAGTATGCGTCAGTACTTGAAAGGTACTGAGCATGCAGGATAGAGTAAGGTTGAACAATAATCAAAACTAAATCAAAGCATATATCTGAGCAATGATAAGAGGTAAACATGATACTAAACTGAGAATACTGAACATGAACTAACTAAATGCAATGACCAAGTTTATAACATGCTAATACAGAAATCTGAACTGAAACTGATAACCTGGTTAATGCACTAGAATCTGGTTGTGGGAGCTACTAATAACCGACATAAAACCACATCAGTTAAATGTGAAGTCCGATGTATACGCCCCATCGAGAGGACCCAATATACCATGTCAGAGGTATAGAGGCATGACTGACGTGATCACTAAAATGTAATGCCCACAAAGGGGACTTATAAACCTACGGGGGCATGTAGTTCTGGGATTATTTGGGTACGTTGAACCCTAGTCCACTCGGTATTAAGCTACTCCCAATTGATTATGTAATTAACAATTTATGACTGAATTTATGTAATACGGGATAGCTCAAAATACTGACATGCTAACTGAAAATGCAACATTAATATGCTAATAATAAAACACTCAAATATGAGTCATGTATATCTGAAGTATCTGACCTAGCATATATAATTCATGAACTAAAAGAACTACATAGCTAGGGTTCTGAATTTATGAAAGAATCTACACAAAACGATACGGAATTCATGACAATCTGATTTGGATCATTCTAACAATTAAAACCCAGCAATTTCTAACATTCAAGAAACCCTAGGTCTAGATAATATCAAGGAAATCAAGATTTTGACTGGAATCTAAGGACCTAATGGGCGAAAGGAACCCACTAGTGAAATCCCACATACCTGGTGAAGAATTCCACAGAGAAAGCTTTCGATTTTGATGTTGAAAATGATGAAAACCTATTGCGTTCTTGGACTAGGGCTTTGTCAACTCTTTCTCCTTCTGCGTTCTGATTTTTCTAAGTTTTTGGTGAATGATTTGCTTAGGGTAGATTCTAATTTAGTTACTAGGCTAAAACTAACCAAAACTACGTAGTTTAGGGGTCAAACGCCTAAGGAAAAGACCAAACGACCCCTAACTTAACTGCTGTTGGGGTCAATCGACGAACCAGACCCACGAACCGTGGATCAATCGACGGTCTGTGCTGGTCAACCGTTGATCATCGTCTGGGAGTGGAATCTGGGCCCTCGATCCACGGACCAGGACACGGTCCGTGTCCTGGCTTACGGTCTATGTCCTGGCCTACGGTCCGTAGGTTCGACCGTGGGTCAACACTTGGCCAAAAGTTTTGGGGCTTTCAGGGGAAGGGTCGTAGGTGGTGAACCACAGACCAGCATGGGTCGTGGGTTACCCTACGGTCTGTGGGTGGTGCCTGTCTGTGCCACTTGCAACTTCAGAAATCTGCAATTGGTCTGTTTTCGGTACTGGGTGTTACACCGAGTTACATGTATCTATGCTTGTCAGATACACGTATCTAGCAAACAAAAAATTGTATGGAAAGTAATTTGTTGAACTTCTATGTCCTGGCGTGATTACGACCTAAAGTAGCACGACCTTAAAGCACCCCTTATGTGTGGGCTCAAATTTCCTACAATTTATTTATTTATTGTAAATTGTGGTACTTGTTTAAGAAATTTCTGAATATGTAAAGTTTGATTCGTAAAAACTTATAGATGCGCAAGTTGGGAATGGGAATAGATGTGTGACACTCTGAGCCCTGTCATTTTTGTATCGATAGGAGTAGGGATACTATACAAGGAAAAGGGACATGCAGTAAGCAAATTCATTGTTTGATCACCACCATTTGGGCAAATACAATACCAATAATGTCACAATTCGGATATTACAACCATCAGGTGAAATAAGATGGATGGGGTAGGCGTGAGGCAGAGTACAAATAAAAAAATGAAAAGCTGTCAAATATTTTCACCACATCCTTGGCACAGTCAGTTTCTAACTTAAGCTATCATTACCACTCTATCCACCAATGTGATACAAAAGAATGTTACACTCTGGTCCAAGCTCTATGTTCCTCTTGATGATACAACAGAGGGAGAGAGAGAGAAGCAGCTATGCTTAGAAGCTGCGGTTCAATAAATCTCATTGCACAATTATCTGAAGCTACAGTGGCTTGACGTGGAACCTTATACGACTCCGTAACACCATGGAAGAACCACGACATCAAGGCTTAGTGTCTATTTTGTTAGTGGGAATTTATACACTGACAACACCAGACATCCATGGAACAACAACTGGTGCCTTCGGGTTAGCATTTCTGAATGACTCAGAATATCCGTCCTTAAAAGTTGATTTAGCTTTCTCTGCCTGCAAATAAAAGGGAAGATGGGATGAGGGACAGCTTTAGTCTGCGAAAGATCATTCTTAAATTATCCGGTCCAAGAAAGAAATACATGATCGTTAGTGAATTTTGTGAAGGGCACTGAGAACTAACATATTTCAGCCAGCATTCTTGATTTTTGTGTTGATAAATATCTGGAGAATAGCATCCATTCTCAGATGGGCAATAAACCCATATGTTACATTTCTTGTCATTGGGTCCAGCGTTCTTAGCTTGATTCAAACAGGCCATGCAACACTCAAATGCAGATTCTTTAGGGTGGGTAAGGCCCCATCTGACTGCATCTCCACCGTAATCCGTATGAAGTTCAACGTTACACTCAGGAGGAAGCCGCCTGCCAGCTATGATTTCATTGTCTGGAGAACATAAGTAGAGGATCAGAATTTAACAAAACAAACTATTCCCAGGCGTTTCTTTTGACAAAGGAGCAAGATAGTGAGAAAAACTAGTTCATGTTACAGTGCTTATGCACATATTAAGCACAGATACTATCTATCCACAATATTAAACCTAGTCCTTTCTTTTATGCAGAAAACAACTATTTACAAAAAAAAAAAACTATACACAACAACTGAACTTCCATTGGGAAATTAAGATAGAGAATAAAGTGAAAAATTCTTCAGAATCAACACGATACACTCAATGATTTAGATTGAAAAATGAAGTATGTCATTACCAAATTCTTCTTCACCCTCAGGTTTGTCATGATGTTCCTTATTAATTATTGCAACAGGTATCCAAAGACCAATTTCTTCCGACAGCTCAGCCCAGTCAACATCCAAAATTTGTGCAAGTAGACCTGCAAGATATTAAATGAATTTGTCAAAGTACAGATGGCTTATGGACTAGGAAGAAGAAACCCTGGTTAACATCAATTGTGAACTGTAAAGATACGGTACTTGGGCCTAACTCAACCCCAAAAGCTAGCTTTTGAGGGGAGAATTGCCCAAGTCTATATGTGTAGACCACCAGTTCATTCCCCAACCAATGTAGGACTCTAACCTACTCTAACACCCCCTTCATGCTCAAGCCCAACTGGAGCATGGAATGGGATCCCAAATGGGGTGAACTCGGCACTGATACCATGTAAAATAAGGCACTTGGGTCTAACTCAACCCCAAAACCTATCAGCAGACCACCCGTCCATTCCCCAACAATTGTGGGATTCTAACATGAACAGAAACAAGTCGTAAATAAAGGAAACAACATAAAGTCAGAAGTAAAAGACTTACCAGCTTCCTCGGGGGCAATAGTTGAATTTGATGTCTTCCTATTAACAAGCTCCCTGGCTTCTTTTAATTTTTTCCGGCGCCAACTTTCAACTGCATCTGTTCATAAGAAAAATCATCAACAATGATAACCAGGAAGAAGTAAATGAGAAACAATGGAAAGAATACTACATAACTATTGGATATTGACGCTCAAAATTGACACATTATTCACAGAGCAGTAGAACTGACATAGAATGTATGATAAAAGTTCATAAACTATACCTACTCCATTCTTTGCATAGACATCTATCATTCAAGAATGTCTTGAATAACTTGCATTTAAGTGGAATATTAATTTTTGTTGCCGAAGAAGACATCAGACCAATATGGAATTATATACTCATAAAAGCAGTAATGCTGACATGTTCGAAATTATTGCAGTTCTAAGTGGCATCTGTGCGAACAAAAATATGAAGTAACATCTTTCATGGCATACTTTTGAACTCAGTTTATCAACTCAAGATGGATAGACATGCAGGTCATCCAGTGTCTCCAACGAATGGGAAACCACAGAGGGGGTGGGAGATCATTTTCATTAGATTACTGCAGTTGGAGGTGATTGCCTTTGCATTTCCCAAAAAACTTACACCTAAACAAAAGTCTAGGCCTACTTGCTAAACTGGAAAGAAGCAAAATGGATGCCCAGGACATAGATAGTTTTAGTTGGAAAAGAGAAAAAGATGGTTTGTACAACTATTAAATCAAATCAGGTTATACAATGTTTTTGCTCGTCAAATGGTTTGATTAACTCATGGCCATGGCCCTGGAAACTAATATGAAAGACAGCTTCTTCTTCATTTTTTATAACAGTGGGTTCCGGGGCAGCTTACACGCACTTCGACAAATTTCACAGATACCTGCTACTCTCACAGTAAAGGTACCTCGTTACTTTGTCCACCAAGGCTTGGACAAATGAAAAGAAATCACCTAGTGCCTTTGCATCAGGTGGAATTAGAACCTGAGAGCTCATAGTTCTCTACCTACTTTATTGATCAATAGTCCATAACCTTGGGTGCAATATGAAAGACAAAGATACCAACCAAAATTATTTGCTTCTTCTGAGTGACACATGTTTGACTCAAGACAACCTCATCAAGAGGGGCTTCCAACTTGGAAACAGAGGCTATATGTGCCAACAAAGTTCAGAAAGTATCAGGCAACTATTTGTACATTGTACGGTTGCAACAGACCTATGTGCATGTTCTTCTCAATATTTGGACTCAACTGGGCCATGCTATAGACTACTAAAGATGCATTTGTGAGCTGGAATTCATGGAAGTTGGAAAATCAAGAAAAAGATCTGGCAAATGTTAACTGCTGGTATGTTTTGGTGTGTATGGACGGAAAGACATGGAATCTCAACTCCAAATCATCCTCTGACTTGCTAGAGCAGCTTGTCCTATGTAAATAACCTTTGATCATTTTCTAGATTCTGTTAACTCCCTGAACTTATGATAGGATTTTCTTATGTAATGGAGCTAACATTTCCTTTTTGTATCTACTGTATCTTCTTGATTCCATCAGTGAAACTATTTTATCACAAAAAAAGAAGTCAGATAGAGAGATTTTCAATGAACAGCACGTTTTTTTGAAAAATTGCAAGTGTAATAATAATATAGCAAGAAGAAGGTGCTGTAAAAAGTCCTTATAAGGAACTAAAAGGATATCCTTTCCTATTCTTAAAGGGATTCATTTAAAAAAAATGTTTACACAAAAAATGAAACAAAAGTTAACAGTTCATCTCATCCCCTTCAAAAAAAGTAAATAGTTTATCTTATCTTCCATATAGATTTCCCTTTTATCTTAGATGATCTGCACCTCTTTAAGCGTTTTTCTTTTCCATAGACCTTATAGAAGTGCTTGGTTTACGAACAGGTAAAGGTGAATCAATAGGGAGGATTTTTCATTGTTTGTTCAATTGTAGAGCTGTTCAAAACCGAAACATAATCAATACTCCAATTGCAAAATAGGCTTACTGTCTTGTTGATATCGGGTTATCATATTAGCGGTTGAGGAACTGTTTGAAATTTTTTAGTTAATGGTTTAACCAGAGTACGATTTGCGCACTTCCCTTATGGTTTAGCCATTAACCCATTAAAAATTATTAAATTTACAAATAGTCCCTATGAATTTAAAGTGGCCTTTGAAACCTTATACTTATTTCTCTTCATTCCTCGTCACGCAACAGTTGGCTCCACAAAGACAAAAATGGCGAACTCTCTCGGATCAATCATTCCTATTTGTGTTCAATTTTGTGTAAAGTAAACATATGAATTTTCTCTCATGCTATAGTTTCAGAAGTTTATAGTTGATTTGACTTGATTCTTTCCAGTTCTATTAGTGTGGCAAAGTTGAAGCTAGTATCATCCTCTGGTTTTTCTTGAATTTAAGACTTAATTTCATCAGAGTTTAACCATGAAGAAAATATCATGAGCTAGCTTTAAATACCTTCTTGATTCAACGGCTAAACCAATATCGAACAAACCAATATCGAACAAACCAATATCTTATCAGATCGATTAGCCGTTTAATACATTTTAAAACCGACAAGCTTAACCGTTAAGCGCAAATATTCAATTGAACCGCCTGACATGCACCCTTAATCATTTGGGGCAGACACCTGTAAGGTGCCAGGAGATATTCTACAAGACTGACGTAACTTTACATGTAATTGTGTAACTCATCGTATTAATCACCTCCCCTCTCCCTACTCTAATGTCCCGCTTCTACCACATTTCTAAACAACCATATTGCACCCATCTATTGGCCCAGAATTGTTTAACAATCCTTTCCACTCCCCTTCCAGTTTGACTCCTACTTTCCATTCCTACACCATAAGCTTCACTGTCCTTGTTTTAGCCATGTCATTCAATCCCCTAACATTCCAAGAAATCAGGTTTTGCTTCATTTTGATACGTTGCAAACAGACTTCCTGCTGGTCCTGATCCCAATTGCCCCCAACTTGACATAACAAATTAGGTTTGTAATCTTTTGTATCCCTTCTGGTCTCAGAGTCCTACAAATTGGAGCTTCAATTCTCTTTATTTGTCTTCTCCTGTCTATCTTTAGAAACAAAGTTAGAGCTTCCTCTCACAGCCTTCAAAATCAACCCCATAAGTTTTGCTCATCTTCATTGCATTATTATAAACCCATAGTGACGCGACATGTTGTCATAAGCCCTAGAGGGAAGCTCAAAACATGTTGAGCGCTTCACCTCGCTTAATGTGCGCTTTAGTATAGTCATCAAGGCACTATCACACACATTTCCTTGCCAATGATGCTTCCTGGAGATGAAACTAAACAATTGATATTTCACTTCATAGTAAAATAAATTCAATTTCTTTGTCCATATATTTGTTATTCATGTTTATCATTAATAGTCTTGGACTAAACATATATATTTGTATTTTTCTCCATTTGTGCTTTTTTCATTAAAGCCCCAACAGACCTTAGAGCTTATTTGCACTTTTCACTTTTCACTTATGAATTTTGATAACAATGTAACGCGCCCATTTAAGCCATCTCCATTTGATTTTCCAGTGGGATTGGTTTATCAACAAGAAAATCCACATTGTTTCCATTTCAATAATCTGTTGCTCGGGCTCGCCACCCTGCTAAAAGGGAAAAATTTCATCTCTATTCACAACTGTCATCACATTACCCTCCTTGTCATGCAATCTTTCCAATTCCCCAAGCCATGATTTATCGTATTCAACAATTTGATTGTTTTCATTCTCCTTGGACAGTAGATAAACTGTATCTTCCCCATGTTGTAAGATTAAAATTGCTTCCTCCTACGTGTTGTTTTTGTGAAATCCGTAGAAGGCTAGGTATGGGATTAAGCTATGTTCTTTGTTCCTCTATCACCGTTGATGAAAGAGCTTTTCTTTCGAGAGGTTAGCATCTATCTTGACTAATAGAGGATCAAAAATATGTGGGACTGCTATAGGTGGGGCCTCACTACTGTGAAACATTAGACCTTCCTCGGAGTTCATCCCCTTCCTAAAGATATTGTTAGGTTGGTTAGATAGGCCCAATAATGTGATCTTTACTTCACCCAGACCCAACTTATTTAAAACCACCCCACATGCCGCACACGAAACACAACCACTTATTTTAAAATTTGATGCATGTTTTGCAGCTTCTACCTGTCCCATCTTCTTAGTAATTCTTGGCCTCTCCTCTAAAACTATGCAAAGTCTAGAGGTCCTGGTTTCGTGTTCAGCTCGCCGGGCATATTTGACCAGCACCAAAGCGTCAACCTGCACGAGCCTGTCGATAAATCCCTCTTTATCTACCTCGAGAGAATTTGAGATTTCCTCTACTGTTGCCTTCACTTTTAATCGAGCCCATATAAGATGATTTCTTAGGATGGTCGCTACTTCGGTCTCCATCCAACCTCCACAAATGTTGCCTACTTCTTTGAATATCTGTTGAGACCACAAACATGGGAGATCAACAATTCTTATCCAACATGATTCAGGTTCCCGATCTGCCGGAACAAACCATACCTGAGTGCCAATGTAGAGCATGTCCAGAAGAGCTCATCCTAATAAACTCATTCAAAAGATCTTTTTTTTTTTTTTTGATAAATTAACTCATTACAAAGAGCATTCATCATAATTTTACAATTTTTTTATGGTTCTCAACCCACCACAACTCTCCGTTATATGAATTTGGGAGAGACTAAGCTCTATGAGCAACAGGAATTCCAAACACAGCATCTACTCATCAATGAACAAAACAGGCATGTGAGCACAGATTCTGGAACTTGTTATTGCCTATCTCAATTTCCAACTTGTCGTTAAAAGCAATTGATTCATTAGTATCTTCATTTGGTAGGCATTTTTCAGCACTAATTTGTTGCTTTCCAGGTGAACCGAAGTCAGAAACTCATTTGAGTTAGTCTGGGGATAATTCTGTGCGGGTAATAGCAGAAGGTTTGGTTTAAAAGATACAGAGGACTAGAATCTGAGACAACAAAAAATTAGGTATTCTACCCACAAGCCCAGGAATAAAGGAATAACATCCCTTTTCGCGTCTTTAGTAGTAATAAGAAATAACATCCTAAGTTGGAGGTCACTTCCTATACTAAGCATCCATTTAAGGAACTAAAGCACAACAATCAAGTCAGATTCATTTATCGATAACCTTTTCTTCCAAATATAGCCACAACATTTCTTAGAATGGAAAGACAAGACATTGAGACCATTTACTAAGGGAGAGGAGATAAAGGAAATATGGGAAACCAGCAGAAAAAGAGAACACCTGAAGTTTGAAGCACAAGCGTCAACAACTTTACAACATAATTTATGAATAAATATATTGCCTTTTTACAAAAAGAAGAAAATAAACTTGAGAATTTGGTTTCCGAGTATGATCTTAGTTAAAGAATGAAAATAATACAGACCAATGGATCTTGATACAACAGCTCCTGTAACTGTCAGTGACTGAGTGCCGGTACATTAAAAATCACTACTAAATGACTGCAGCAACTCATTAGTGTAAAGTTAGAAATTTCCTTTTTAGGATAAAATTCAGATCCCATATCAAAGAAATAATAAAGTCAGCAAATGGTTAATGAAGTGTCCGAAGAGTATATAACAACCAAATCCAATCAAACAACTGACAAGACTAACTTCTTTTTGCTAACCAACTTCTTTGTCCCAAAAGATTAAACCTTTTGAGAACTATTTGAATTATGCTTTGGAAACTGCCTTCAAAAGTAGGTTTAAGTCAGCTTTCACCTCCGCAATCATTTTCCAAAAGAAACAACCTCAGAGACTCGTCCAAATATATTGCATAATCGGATCTCTAGTTTGATTAAGTAACATTGATCTCATCATTCTTATTCCATTCTTCAATCAATATAACATTTCCTAGTTCAGCGAAAAATCTCAATTTTTACTTATTTTTTATTTTGGTAAAAGGGTAACTTGTAATGAGAGTTGGACAAGCTAGTAAGATCAATGAGATTAAGCCTTGTACCATACTGTAAATATTTTTCATGCCATCTTGATATACTATCAATGAAATCAGTGTAACTAATGAAAAAAATTATTATGGCTGTCTCGTTCATGTGTCCCACTTTCTCAGTTATTTAATGATGGTCCCATGAGAGAGGATGATAAGAAGTTCACAATTCATGTAGGCTAGAGTATAAAGAATGAAAAGATTGAATGAATTTAGTGTGTAAGTGAAGGCATAATCACCTCGTTGCAGTGTTGCATTGTCACGGGCATTGACACGTTTCAATGTTGCTAGTATTTCATCTGATATCTTCTGTTTAATTTGGTGTGGCAGTTGCAGCACGTTTTCATCAACCAAAAATTCTTGCTTTAATCCGTTTATCTTGAGGAGCAGGAAAAGAGAGATTTGTGTCAATATCATCAAGGCATAGGCATAAAGTAAAGAGATAAAGCATGAGGAAACAGTGTTACTAGTTGAATAAGTTGCAGAGGTTGTAGTTGTTTTCTTATTCCATTGGAGTCTTCCATTTTGGTAAGCTGATCTGGAGTATACCTAAAAGCTGTATGTATGTATAAATTTATGAGTGCATAAATATTAATTATTCGATGATTTTGAAGGAGTTACGTTACCATTGATGGTTGGTGAAGTGTATGAATGAAGCACATAGAGAGCAACAAAAATGTTAATTGAACAAACAAGAATGGTGGTACGTTTGTAGGAACACCAATTAGAAGCCCACCACTCTGCTCTTCCCATCTCTTCTCTTCTTTGCTTCTTCAACTTCCCTCTCCACCATATCCCTTTTTCATTCACCAACCACAATATCAATTTTCCATTCCCGCTTCTCTTTCTGATTTACCGGCTAATCAACCTTCGGGATCGGGATCGGAACCGGCGGATTTCAATCCAAAATTGGATAAAACTAAAAAGGCATTTTCACCATTTGTTTTTTATTTTTAATTATGACTTGTGTGTTTAAGCTACAAGTCCTCCGCTCCAACTCTACTCTAGTGCTCCTTTTTTTTTTTCTTGGTACCTAGCGTGCTCATGTGTATGAATGGCAAACGAGTCAGTCGAGTTGAATATGAATAAATTGAAAATGAGTAAAATAAAAATGATAAAGTATTCGGTTCGACTCACATTTTAAATGGGTAAAAATAAATTATCCAATAGAAAATATGGATGCCCATATTATAGTAAAGATTCTGTTAAACGCTTTAAAAACAAAATCCTTTTAAAAGTTTATTTATCACTCCACCCATACTAGGTCCCCTCCCCCTACCCCTATCCCAAAAAAATGTTTAAAAAAAATTGGTTCATTTTTTTATAAAAGAAAAATATTTTTTCTTTAAATTTTTTTTAGCACCCATACCCCTATTAGCGCCCCCCCCCCTCCCCCTTACTAGAACCCCCCTACGCCCCACCCCCCTTATTCCAAAAAGAAAATGTAAATAATATTTTTTTTAAATTACCACCCAGCCCCCTACCCCACGAACCCCCAATGCCCCACCCTCAATCCCAAAAAAAATGTAAAAAACTATTTTTTTTATAAAAGATTTTTTTTAAAACAACAGTCTTTTTTACCACTCCACCCCCTACCATCCCCCACCCCCACCCAGAAAATTGTAAAAAAAAATTATCAACCCACCCCCTACCACCCCCCCCCAATCCCAAAAAAAATGTTTTAAAAAATTAAATAAAAGAAAGAATTAAAAAAATCTTTTTTACCACTCCACCTCCCTACCAACCCCTATCCCCAAAAAATTGTAAAAAAAATTAAATTATTTTTATAAAAAAATATATATTTAAAAAGCTTTTTTACCCCCACTCCTTAACACTTTTCTTTCTTTTTATGAATGAACATATTTTATCCATTTAACTACCAACTTTTAAATGGGTAATATGAGTATTATTCGTTTTAACCCATTTTAAATGAGTTGAGTACCCAACTCATCTAAATTGGGTAAATATGAGTGGATACTCATATAAATTACCCATTATGTTACCCCTACTCATGTGAGAAAAAGATAGTTAGTTATACAAAAATTGTTTGGATGTAAATTACCCATTCGGGTTTTTCTAGATTGAACTCAGTTATTTTTTAATGATATTCTAAGTTGAATTCCATTAGATTGTATTCACTACTTCCGCTTGGTTAGAGTTATTTCAGTATGCTTATGATATGCCAGATTTAGGGTTAGCTTGGGGTTATTTTTGACCCCAGATCCCATGTTACGTCTAGGGGCTAGCCTTGGGGAGTGGCAAACTTGGTATCAGAGCATCAAGTTCAAGAGTACTAGGGTGTCTACACTACAAGAAAATTGATTTTTAACGGAAAAAAATCCAGTCGCTAAAAGTATATAACGACCGGGTAAAAATTGGTCGTCACCGGACGTTAAAAGCTCTGTCTTTAAAGGTTAACGACCGGATTGCATATCCGGTCGTTAAAAATCATTTAGCGACAACAAATAATCCGGTCGTTGTACTTACTTACAACGACCAAAATTCCCTTCGTTGATGATCATTTTGTCATTAAAAACTTGAAATAAAATAAAACATCTAGTAGTTATAAGTACTTTTAGCGATCAAAAATATGATTACAATACTTTGAACAACCAAGTTCCCTTTTGCAAATTTGATTGAAATAATTACATATATAATTATTTTATTTTTTTAAGTTCCGACATTCATAGTATCAATCGAAAATCTATATGAAATTTTACTGATAACAAAGAACTAAAATTTCACATTAATTTAATTAATGAAAACCTTCTATGTTTGAAACAATATCTAATTAAAAACATATATGTTCAACATAATACCTGAAAGTATACATGTTTGACATAATATCATAAAAGATACATGTTCGCCATCTATCAAATCCTAAAAATTGAGAAAATCAAATTGTAGCATAGGTACACATAACGTCTCGCACCAATAATAAAATAATAAAATATAATATTCTATTTAGCTGGCTCCATAATTCTTCAACATCATGTTCTTTAATCTTCAAATTCTTCCTCTGTTAAAGAACAATTTCAGGTTGATTAGTAACAGAATATCGAATAGCTAATTTCTTAGTTCTAAAATATAGATCAATAATTCAATCACAAAAGTAGAAGCATTCTGTAAAATTATGTATGATCAGGCAATAATTTGATTATTTAAAAGCACTAGCGTTACGGGCGAGAATATGTACACCTAAATCTAATGGAGGCTTAGACATTATCAATTTGCAACGATGGAACAGAGCAACTATAGCAAAGACTCATTAGTATAGATAAAGTTGATACAAATGTGGATCAGATGGATCCATGCATTTTACATCAAAGGCCAGACCATTCGAACTATGCAAAACAATCTTGCTGGATAACTAGGAAGTTATTGGAAGATAGAAAAACTTAGAAAACAACTCAACATACAATGGAGAACGACACATGCTTGATCAAACAAATTTACCTAAAGCTGTTGGGGTACAGAGAAAGGGTAATGTGAAAGTGTGTGATGTTTGGAAATAAAGCAACTGGTAAAGATATTTTTATTATGTGTCTCCAACTGCAAGGCAATATGCCCACTAAATATAGATTGGTAAAGTGGGAAATGAACATTAGTCTACACTGTATCTTCACTGCAGCTTCACCAAAACAATCTGGAGGTTCATACATAGGAAGGACTAATAACATAGGGGACACTTGGAAAAGAGACTTTAAATGGGTTGTAAAGAATGCAAAGGGGAAGACTCCACAAGCTCAAATATGTTGAAACCATTCATGATGTATGGATAGAACAAAATCAGAAAGCATTTGAAAAGAAGACAAAAAAATCAGACATGATTGTTAGAAGTATTTCCTAAATTTATAATATTCGAGATACTCTTTGAACTAGATCTATAATGAAAATGTTGTTAATGTAATTATTATTATAGATAGGAGAATAGCCTAATCAGGGGACTAGAAAGGGATATGGAATGGGGTTTCTAATCTAGACAAAGCCAACTGAGGAAGTTAGCCTACTTTATAATTCTCATTCAGGTGACACAAAATCAAAAAAGAGCATCGTTAACAATAGAAAGATAGAAAAACTTATTTGTTGAACACATGCTCGAAAACTACATAATATTGTTTGTTTCTTGGTTTAAAACACTGCCCCTTTTCCTTGTTAGATAGATACGTTAAGGCGTTGAGAACTGTATGGTGGAAGAGGAAAAGAAAGACAATAAAATGGAGAATAAAGTTATAGATTCATGTCTATGGTAATGAGTGATGGTTCAATAACCTAACTATTTTTTGACAAGTTTTGTGATATAATGATTTCTATTCCATGAAAAGTATATGTCGTTATGCCTATGACTTATGTTAGGTTTTCATAAGTGAGAACCTTGTATATTGTGTTAAATACATGTTTACTGGACACAATTATGCAATCATATATCTTGTTGAGCAGAGACAGAATAACAATAGACAGAAAAGGAGAAGGACTTTGATTTTACTAAAAGTGAGCAGTTATATTACAGAAGACAAGGACCTAATTGGAGGAGATCTTGATTTTGTACCAACAAATATACACAGAACAGGAATCTAATTGAAGACCTACAGTTACATATGAAGATGTACAACAATCCCAGTAGAGTATATTGAAATGGCCACAAAATCAAAGTCCCATGGACATATCAGATCAATTTGTTATTCTAAGACTAGAACACAGTAAAAGATTTAACACCCAACACTAAAGTTCAGACTCCATACTATAATAATAGTCAATATATTTCAGTATCACTTATAATATTTTGCTAGAATTCACTTTAGTTAGCGTCCAAACCTAGATAGTTTTATCTATGTGGCAGCACATATATTACCAAAGATATCGGAGCTGCAACAACAGTAGGAGTTAAAGCATAAGGAGCTAATCAAAAGCAAAACAGGGCTACAAAGCTCAGAGAACTAATGAAATCTACAAAAGAACGTACATAATTTACATGAGCGTAAATAGTCCAACAATAAAGCAGTAACATTCATATACCCTTGAGAATTGAGATAGGAGATGAAATTTCATCAAAACGTCTTATATATTCCTTTCTATCTAAAAACACAAAAAATATAGCTAGGGCTCATATTTTCTAGGTGTTCTTGATGACTTTTCTAATTCTCCAAGAATTTCAGCTTTAAACTGATTCATTTGTTAGATCACTACACTATGCATAAAGTTCATCCCAACAAATATTAGGACAACTAATCATGTAAATGAGGTTAATAGAATTTTCTATAATCCTATATATCATTTTGTAGCTGTTTGAACATTTACTTAACTACTCAAAATATATAATAAGGTGTTACAGAACTTATTTTGGCACTGTGATTTTTCTTTATCTTGCCACTTATTAACATGACCTACCCGTCAAGTCCAAAAATAAGTAATCCTATAAGCTTGTAGTCTCGTTCATCATGAAAGTTAGTACACCTAAAGACTTTCTAACATCTACTCTAATTAACATAGAAAAACAGACCATTCATAGCACTGCTGTACTAGCAAGGCCCTTTTCAAAGGGAGCATTTGTAAGTGACATCACTGAATTCATTGACAAATAAACATCATGTAATAGCTAATAGAAAGTTAACTAACCTGATGGAGGTGATGTAGATTGACGAACTACTTTACTTTCAAGGTGATCATATTTACTCTCTAAAATATCCATGCGCTTTTGTAGTGATTTCTTTTCTTTTCGAGTTATTTTCAGCTCTTCCAACAATGCAGCCATTGAGGTGGTACCCCCTTTCAACTCCTTAGTGGTTATCCCACCACCGAATCCAAATGCATTACTTTTTCATTGAGGTCCAAAGCAGCTTTGAACTACCTCAATATTAGTAAAGACGGTTCAGATTGTACAAGCTCCTGAATTTCAACCTATAAAATAGCCCATAAAATCTTTTTGCTTGAGCACTTGATTCCTCCTCGAGAAAATCATCACCACTATTATTCATAGTATCTCCCTCAAAATTGGGGTGCATATCTCTCAGTAAACCATGTATTTCATCCTCACCATCACTCTCTTCAATGTCATTATTATCTTCAAATTCAAAATCTGATTGTGCTTCACCTTACATCTCCCCATGGTGCTACTAAAGAGTATAACTTGGTATTATCCCATGTACTATTAAATATGACCTAACCATCCCACGTGATCTAGAAGTTGCATTACCACATTTGATACATGGACAATGTATCAACTGGGGTTCTTCAAATTTTGTAAAAGCATAATCCAAAAAATTCTCCACCTCATCTATGTAAGCATTAGAAAGTCGATTTTTAATAAGTTCCATCCATTGCTTATTAGGCGCCATAATCTTGGTGTATCTAAAATACATATAAAAATATATTAGTATAACAATCGAGTTCAAGAACAACATTAAGGAATGGAAATTATAATTGTTCTACCAAGTTCACATATCACTGGACATTATTAGTACATAAAGCATAACTATGACAAATAAGAATCATAGTAGCTATTTTCTTTTATTATAGGTGAGAATATTAATAGCTATTTCTTTCATTGCTCTAATGTTTGGCTTTACCATGATCCATCTTGTGTTTTATAATGGTAAAAAAAACCTCAGTCAGCGACATCATTTAGAGTACATGCACACAAAAAAAAACATCACATAACTGAAATTTAGGATGAAAAGATGTCTACTTGATTTATTATTCAACAAATTAACAAGCTGATTTGTATGATAAATAAAGCACAATTCCCTGGGTTACAGATGCCTAGTACATGGAGGGACAAATGTAACATTATGGTGCAAACGTGCCTATTATTCATTCTCAGGAAGTATATTGATGCAAACAAAAGGCCTACATGGATCAAACTCAATGAGGATGGTTACAACAAAGGTAGTCTAGGCTCAGCAGGAGGGGGAGGTTTCAGTTTCTTTCTAAAAGAGACAACAAAGAAACTACGAGTAATTTAATTAAGAACCTAACTTGTAGACTATTTTTTATGAAATAAGGCAACGATTTGCAAACTATTGGGGGTTGTAACTAAGAAGAAAGAGAGTTTGTGGGTGTTATGGATTCATGCATAGTATGTGAAAGGTAGGAGCTTTGGACACATACCTACTCCCAAACAAGCTAGTTGGGTTGGTAGGGAAGTCTTTCAATCTACGACATGGTGGGATTATGGTGTGGATTGGACTGAGAGGATGGATAGTGCGACTACATCTGGGAAATTCAACATTTTAAGAAAATGTACAGATCACTACTACCTCAGCTCCCAAAAGTATATTGTAAAAAATTAATTTTGTCACAAGGAATGCTCCCAAGGCATCAATTCATCCTATGGTTGGTGCTGCTTAACAAGCTATCCACAGTTGATGGAATAACTAAATAAAGTATTTACGTTGATCTAGAGCATGTACTCATACTCATCTATTTTTTTTGACTGTGATTACTCTAGGTATATTTGGCAGTCCCTACTTAACTAGTAAGGTAAAAATAGACAGTTTGGATCTTGGGCGGAAAAGGTGCACTGGCTAGCCTCACTCATCAGACCTAGTAGGCCAAAGACAACGAACCTAGGCTTTTCATTATCTACCACTTGTACCCTATGTTATCTGAAAGGAACTATAGAATATTTCAACAAAGACAACAAGATAAGCAAGTAAGATTGAAGGAGATAGCCCTACAACTTCATATTATAGGACAGAGCAAACCCAAATGGAGGAAATGCTAACTATGTTGAACTACTTCCCATGCTAACTTGTGCACAAACTGTTGCTGCTACATGAAGAAACTCGAGGCCTGTAATCTTCCTAGAAAGGTACCTGCCTTAAGTTAGTGATAGCTTTAGCAATGTGTATTGAGTATTAGTAACTTGAGCATTTTAGCATTGAGATTTAGGTCTAGAGTCAAATGAGCTAATTGTACTTATTGATATACTTGGTTAAAAAATATTCCTATTTGACCAAAAAATACCCTCCAAAATAAGATTTGAAGAATCAATCCAAGAATCATTCACACATTCTTTAAGGCAAAGTTAATATTCCTATTTTCCAAAACTGAACTTTGAATTTTGCCACTGAAGAAAATTCACATTTGATTATCTTAAAGCTAATATTTTAGTTAATCTCTTTTGTCGGACAATGTTGTTCCCAGTAGGCAGTAGCTAGTTCAGTACCATTTTTAAAATTTATCAACAAAAATTGATAGCAACAAAGATGTTGACAACATGTAATACAAATATCCTTAAGCCGAAGCAGGAGATAAACTTCACAAATCAGATTCTGAATCAAGTTTAAGCACAAATAAACCATTAATGATAACTCCAAATCAAGCACTTACATGAACTGACAGTAATACCCGAGTTCAAGATCAATATTAAGGAATGAAAATTATAACTATTCTACCAAGTTCACATATCATAAGACAGTAGTACATAAAACATATTTATTGTCAATCAAGGTTACCAATACATAAAATGCACATCAATAAACTACTGGAAAAATAACCAAGATGGATCATAATGCATAAACCCAAAATTGGGCAAAATTAGAATTTCCACATAATGTTCATATTCAAAACAAACTTAACATACCTTAAAGAAGAGGAAACTTCAAGAGTGTGTCTAGGTATGATCAATCTCAGCAAAGACCAGAAACATTCAGGTGAGATTTAAAGTAAGAACAAAAAGTTGAGTTCTGCGATCAAAAAGTTAGAGACCTACGACCTTAATATAGCTAACAAACCTGGATATTACGAGATGCATACCACCTGTTATCTGAGTTCCTTTGTTGATTTGTCTCCAACAACTAATCAATTTTGTAGTTATCTAGGTTAAAGGCTCTCTTCAATATAACTGTTCAGTCAATAATTTCCCTAATTTATGCTAGGTTCTATCGAAAAGGTGGGGAAATGGACGTGGTGGAGACTGAACCTACGATAATTTTTCCGAGAAGGGGGGAATTGGGTGTGAAAAATTTGGAGTACTGCACTCTAATTCTATCGTATGGGCTAGGTTGAGGTGGGTCATTCATATTTTTATTAGATTAGTTATAGTTATTAGGAGGGGGCGAGGTTGGAGAATTAAATATAGCGGGATTTATGAAAATAAAATATTTAAGGTGATATTTTTTTATCAATAACGACTGGGTATTAAATATTTTAAGGTCCGGAAAATATCCCGTCCTTAATATCAAAATTTTGAAGTAATAAATACACATTTAACGACTGGATTTTTATCCATTCGTTAAGAATTGGTCGTTAAAAATCAATTTTCTTGTTGTGCTAAAATTCGTACTAAGTAGAGTCTCTTTCATGGCTGTGAAGCATGCCACACCTATGAGGGGGAGGCTATGAGGTATTTTAAGAAAAACTTCACCTCTTTTGCTATATTTATCGTGTGATGGAGTGTGATTCATCTTCTCCTTTCTAATCCGTTGTTAAGCGTTTCAAATCATGCATCCTCGCAGATCTAACGCATGCAATGCTAACGCAGTTCCTCCAGTCCTGGATCATGAGGTTACAGATGCAGAGTTAATGTGATCCAGTTGTTGGCTTACACCGTAGCCAACCAGGCTAACTAGTACATCTTAGTTACTGCAAACCTCACTAGTGGATGAGATACAACCAGGGTTTGAGATTTTTTTCGTATGAATCCGCTAGAGTTTCTAGGGTCGAAGGTTGGTGAAGACCCACAAAATTCCATTGATGAGATCAAGAAGATTCTTGAGGTAATGCAACTGACTGGTACTGATAGTGTTGAAGTAGCATCCTATCAACTCAAGGATGTGGCTCATATCTATTTCACGTCGTGAAAAGACAACATGGGTGTGAATGCAACTCCTATGACGTGGGACTATTTTACTGGAGTTTTTCTAGACAAGCTTTTCCCGAGAGAGTTGAGGGAACTAGGGCCCAGGAATTTATAAACTTTGACGCAGGGGTCGATGTCATTCCAGGAATACGAGCTAAAGTTCACTCAACTCTCCAGGTATGCTCCACATATGGTGGCCGACCCGAGAGCACAAATCGACAAGTTCTTGTTTAGAGTATCCCATCTGGTGAAGACCGATTACAAGAAAGCTATGTTATTAGGGGATATGGATATCTCCATAATGACCCATGCTTAGCAGGTTGAGGGAGATAGGCTCAAGGAAATGGCTAAAACGGGCAACTATGAATATTCTCAGCAGAGGTCAGGCGGTGGAAATCGCTCATAGTTTCAACAGAGGTCTACAGCCCCAACACCTTCATCAGCTAGCGCTCTGTCCCCTAGGCTTCGACATGATCAGAAAGAGAGGGCATCGGGCTCTAAGTCTCAGAGCAGTGCTTCAGGTAATCAGACTTTTCCATCTTGTCCAAAGTGTGGTAATAACCATCTGGGCGAATGTCTTGCTAGTAGAGAATGGTGATTTGGGTGCGGTCAACTTGGTCATAGGTCGAAAGATTGCCCTTCTACCAGGCAGGGTCAACGGGAGGGAGGTAACAAAGCTCAGTCTATATCTTCAGCAGCTCCAGCGAGTCACCCCACTCAATAGGGCGCCTCGTCTGGTACAAGTGATGGCTAGCGCTAGAACAGGTTATATGTTTTGTGGGATAACAATGCAAATTAATAGATACATTGTTATTCCAAAAAGGTTCATATCACCTTGGGAACACACATACATGAATTTTAGTTTGTCAATAAACTAAATGGACAATCCACTATTCAATGGATGTTATAACACTCCCCCTTTGATATCTATAGATAATGTGCCTCGTTAAAACTTTACTAGGGAAAACCCTATGGAAAAAATTCTAGTGAAGGAAAAAGAGTACACATATCTTTTAATACACATTATTTGTTGCCTCATTAAAAACCTTACCGGGAAAAACTCAGTGGGACAAAAGCTCGGTCAAGGAAAAAAGAGTGCAACGCATATTATACTCCCCATAATTAAAACATCACTTAATTTCTTGTGATGATGTCATCCAATTTTATATACGAGCTTCTCAAATATTGATATGTATAGTGTCTTTGTGATTACATCACATTCACGAAGATGTCGTATTGTTGAACTCATCCTGATATATCATTTTCTGGTTTCATGGATATGACGAGGTTTAGAGCCTAGCCGGGTACATTCTTGAAAATCCTATATTCACGACCTCGTTGTTATAAGTAAATTAATCATTCAACGTGTTCATAACAACAATCATATTATGGACACTTTCATTTGCAGTTGATTGTCTTGTAGAATAACTTCATAATTGTCCTTGATGTCATTTCAACGTCTTCTTGTTGGGGAGGAACGAAATCTTGTCAATAAAATCATTGCAAAATATTTAATCGCATATAACAAGGTTCAATAGTGTCTCAATGGACTGAAGACTGATATATGGAGTTTCATCACTAAGAAGTTCTTCATCCTTCTCTTGAGGTCAAAATGGATCTTTATTTATGTTAAGTGATCTCATAATCATTGGGGTACTCAATGAATGTGATTTATTCATGTAAAATCGCATCAAAACTTTTCTATGTATGTTGATTGATGAAGAAATATTAAACACTCAACAACCTTTGAAAGTTCTTTCAGAGTGCTAATAATGTTCAAGCCATCAATATACACAACTATTATAAACAAATTCAGACCTTGACCTTTTTCATAAAGATGCAAGGACAAACAGGGTCATTTTTTTATACCCTTTCTTCCTTGATTATTTCAATCCATATAAGGATTCTTGAAGCTTTATTGGAAATTTTTCTTTAAAACTTTTATATGCTTCAGGCACCTGGAATGCTTCAATGATTTTTATATAACCTTCATTGTCTATCTAGACATGACAATTATTCATTATGCATTAAGGTTTTTCATATGTTGCCAGATCAAAACAAATCTCATTGCATCAACCATAGGAGAAAACATCTCCAATACTATCAGGACTTTTGCGAAAAATATTTATGCCTCAAGGCACAAGCCATATTTGATATATTACGATTATACTATTGCATAATAATTTATTAGTACCCCACTGACATTATACCCTGATCTATGGACTATTAGTCCAAAACATCACTTTTTGTCACGACTCAAGGGTACCCCCTAGACGTAACAAGGCACATAGAACCCTGAAAGGGCTCCATGTAAGCCACTTAGTATATCATGACATAAAGTAATAGAACAATAAGAGTAAAAATGCATTTTAGTCCAAAAGTTTCATAAAAGCAAAGTGGAGGTCTAACTTGTCTTATTTAGCCATCTATTACAATTCATGAGTCAAAATAGGGTCACAGCCCCAAGAACATAATCCGAAAAGAGAAAGTACTAAAAAGAAACTCAAAATGAATTGTCCCATCCTCGAATCATGAGGACTCACCACAAGCAAGGAGAATAGTCAATCCAAGCTTGAACCAAGAGATAATCGCCTTAAGAACCAGAACCTATACTTTGGAGAAAATGTAGAAAAATATGGGTTAGTACAAAGTTGCACTAAGTATGATAGTCATGCACAAAACCATGAAAACATGCTAAAATGGGACATTTTAGTTGAAGAGCATGCACTTTACCAAGTTTGAGAATAATCATGAAAGTTAGTGTGAAAGCATAAGTCATAAGCATATTCAACATATAGATCATCATAACATAATGGAAACGTACTATGAATACCCTCAAAGTCTACTTGTGTCATGCATAAGTAAGATCCCATAATCCTACACATGCTAAGTAAAGCTTCTTGAGCAATCATAGTTCATAATTCATCTTCTTGATTATATTGGGAATAAGTATTAACCGACATAGAGTATGTGAGCATAACATGGAATTTGGTGTCATGCCCCACACCAAAAAGAGGTGTCCTACTTGCCTAAGGTAGAACAATATTGTATTAGCTTTTAGGTGGATCCACTAGCTAAAGACCTATGAGGGCACATAGTTATGGGATAAGGAGATTGTTACTAGAAACCCCAACATTTATTAACGGGGGAGCCTCCATCTCATGAGATTACCTTTAGAAACCCGGCCTTACTTAACGGGAGAGCCTCTATCTCATATTCAATATCCACTCAGTACTAAGCATTACTTCCCATAATTACATGTTTAGTGTTGAATTGAGTTTACTTGCATGAAAGAGTACTTGAACACTCCATCCAACACAATTCATAAAATAGCTCATAGATTCAATAGGTGATAATGAACTTTCAACCTTAGAATCATCATATTGTGGAAAACCTCTCACATCATGTTCATTATGTGTTTATGAGAATGAACTTTCAATCAACACAATAATTAGATTATAATCATGTTCATAAAGCATATACAATGAGTCTACAATCATGTATAATTCCCATGTTTTACCCCCTCTTGGGTCAAGGATCACATTCCATCCAACATATCTAGATTACAACATTATATATGGATAATAACATGATTTGATTAACTAAATTACTACAAGCACAATCTCATAGTATTCTTCCTTCATCAAGTCATCCACATAACAAAGGCATAAATTGGGGAATGGGGGATTTCATGGATTCTTGGGATATTTCATCATAAAACCATAAAAAAAAACAATTCAATCATAATATATAGTAATTAAATCAATAGAAATGTTTTTGAAAAGGAATCCATGGATTGGAGTAAAACCCTAGCTTTCTGGGTAAATTACTAGTTTGAAATTGAGTTTGGAGGGACTCCGTGGATGAAAACTATCCATGGATCAAAGACTACCATACCTTGATGAATAATCCTCACGAAATTGAGTGGAAAATGCCTCTAATTCAAACGATAACTTGATCTTCTTCTTCTTCTTCCTTGGAGTTCTAGAGAGAAGATTTTGGGGAAAATTGGTTTTGATTTGGGAAGTTGGTAGTTATGATTTAGATGATTTAGTTTAGGGACCTAAAAACTCTATATAGTTAGTTTAATTAAGTGTAAAATGACGTCACTTAACATTAACTAAAAAGGGAAAACCCAAAAATACCCCTAAGTGAAACACCCAAAATAGTTTCCAAGTGTGACCCATGACCCCCTCACCTACGGACCGTGGATGGACCCACGACCCATGCTGGTGAAGGGTGGGTCGGGGTTCTGGGGCTGGTTTTGGCAGGCTTGACCCACGACTCCCATCTACGGGGCATGGGCAGACCCACGAGGCATGGGTGCCCTCCGTGGGTCACTACTAGGCAGCCTCCTTGAGGCTTTTCCTCAAGGACCTAGGGTTGGTCCTTGAGGGTTTAGACCTTGACGTTCTAACACTGAAAAATGAATTTTAAGGTACGGGAAGGTACGTTCAAGGCTCTAACCCTAACATCAAGCTCTAGCTAGGTCTACTAGTTTATGGAGTGTTACACTTTTCTAAGTGAAACCAAATATACTTGAATATTGCATTTCATTTGGCCAATCATTTATCTTTACATATTATATGACATATTTGAATTTAATATCCTCATCCCCATTTATATAACTGAGTGCTACTTCATATCAAAGATACCGTCAATGGTTATTTGATATCGATTTCAATATGACATAACTTATCGAGATCTTTTCATTTTTCATCATTTTAGGTACCCTAATCTTTATTAATATTTTTATAAAGTGCTATGTCATTGTGTTCCTTTAAAGCACTTGCCTCATTATCATGACCATCTTAATAATTTGTTTCTCTCCATCCTTAAAGAGATTTACATTTGAAATTGATTGGTCTATCACGCTTCAAGCGTATCATAGACTTTATCTGTCACGTCTCGAGCCTACACCTCGGACGTAACACGGTGTACTTGACCCCAAAGGGGTTTCATACAATCCCTTAGCATACCATGAAATAAGAACATAGGGAAAAATACGGAAAATTTAAAACTTTTCTTTACAATCGAAGTCTTTTATAAAATGAGAGAGTCTATAACACCTTGTCTCAAACCATCTATAATACTTGGATTAAAACTCTTGAATACAATCTTAGGGACATAGCCCTTACATAAGTCTAAAACATAAAAGAAAGACATAAAGGACATACGGTCAGGCCCTCGAATACTATGAGGATTCACCAATCTTCTTCTTCTTGATCTACTATGGTCCTAGCCACGAGGGTAGAATCCGATATCACCAAACCCTACACTTATAGAAAATGTAGAAATATGGGTTAGCACAAAATGTACTAAATATGGAAGCCATACCTAGAAAGTCTTTAAAACATGCATAAAAGAGACATTTTATTTGAAACCATGTTATATGCCACTTTTGAACCTCATCTTTGAAATAGTTTGACAATGTAGCTCATAAGGCAAATCATGCACAATTCATCATAGCATAAAGGATATCATCATAATCACAGACATAGTCTCCAACACAACATATTGCATACTCCAATCTTCACAAGACATAGTTCACATATATAATTACATACCAAGATCATATCCTCATATTAGAACTATCACATAAGAAACCCTAAGCTATACTTGTACAATACATAGATAGGATCCCATAATCCTATCTATACTAAGTATCACTTCTAGGCCTCCATGATCATGCATAACATACCTTGACCTTATCCATAGCCAACACTCATAGACAAGGAGACATTCATGTTCATATCTTGTAGTAAGTAAAGTCACACATAACAACCATCCATATCATGCATACATAGAATCATATATCTTCATATCATAAGGAAACCACACCATAACCCCTTTATAAGTCTACTTGTGCAATGTATAAGTGAAGTCCCATACCCCCACTCACACTAAGTAAAGCTCATTAAGAAGTCATAAGTATAATTCATGTTCATGTTCATAATTCATATAAAGCATGCATTAACTCATAATAATCATGTCATAAGGGAAAACTTACCATACCCACTCTCAAAGCCTACTTGTGCAATGCATGACTGAAGTCCCATACCCCCCACTCATACTAAGTAGAACCTCTTGAGGAACCATAGTAAACTTGTTCATATTCTTGTTTTTATTTCTTGTTCATGTCATGGTTCATATTCTTGTTCATGTAGGGAAATAGCCTTAACCGATATAGACCGTGTGAGCTACATGGAATCTAGTGTCATGCGCCACACCGAAAAGAGGTGTCCTACTTGCCTAAGGTAGAACTAACATGTTTAGATTTTAAGTGGATCCACTAGCTAAGAACCTATATGGGCACATAGTTATGGGATAAGGAAATTGCTACTAGAAACCCACACTGTCTGACGTAAAAGGTTTCCATCTCATGACATAATTATTTTGGGAACCCGGACTGACTGGCGTAAAAGAAACCCATTGGAAAGCCGGACTAACTAGCGTAAAAGCTTTCATCTCATTTTCATATCCACTCGGTGCTAAGCATAATTTTCTTTGAGTTGATGTTAAGTCTTTACTTAAGTTCATGTTGATGGAAGGTTGACTTAATACTCAATCCAATACAACATCATGATATAGCTCATATATTCATTAGGTGAGAATAGTCATTCAACCTTAGAATCATTAATATGTGAGTGAACCTTTCACATCATGTTCATAATGTTAATGAGAATAGCCTTTCAATCAACAAAACAACATTATCACAGTCCTAGACAATTCATGCATAGTCATGTGTAAGGGTAATGGGAGAATGACCTTTCAACAACTACCACAATTACACAATAGTCATAGGATCTTCACTTTCTAAGTGAATCACGAGTCCATACATAATTCTTGTCAACATGTACAAACCTTCATAATTTACCCTTCAAGGGATATGAATCAACTCGACCCAAACATCTAGAATTAGCATATTCGATAAGGGGAATATCAAGATTCAATAATACAATCAACACCTTAGTCACATCATAGTCATATTCATGCATGGGTGTATGTGTGATTGTCCTTCCAATGACACTATAACAACATTATCATCTTAGACACTTCAATTTCAAAGTGTTCATAAACATGCACATAATATCATAAGCATACATACTCTTCGTATCTTGCATTCAAGGATCATAGATCATATTAAGTCAACACATCTAGCATTCACTATATTAGACATGGATAGAATCATGACTCAAGTAGATCATTTACTTCATGCATAAACTCATGTGATCATATTATAGGTCATGTGGGTGAAGTGTTTTAAAAATAATGACATATGCAACTCAACATACATAATAGCTTCATTCTTAAAGCCTTAACATCCTTAGTTTATTCATTTTAGCTTTTACCCTTCAAGCCCTAGGAGTAATTTTCATATTACAAGCCTTACTCTCAAGAAATGCTTCACATGTTCATCATGTATACCTAGTTCTCAAGGTAACCTAACCACATGACTCATTCTTGATCAATTATAGTCATATAGGATACATATAAACTCAATCTCAATACTACACAACCATGATCCCTCATAAAGTCCTAATCAAATCAATTCATGTCTTGAAGATTTAGCCTTAATCAATCCATGTCTAGGTCATCTAATCTAAGGCAATTCATAAAGAAGTTCATCATTCTTGAAAGGGCACATCTAAATCCTCAATTTGCCTCTTTCATGACATAACACTAGACTCTATCAATTTCACTATAGACCCTTAAGTTAATCAAGGATACATGTTTGATTATACTAGAATCATGTAATTACACCAAGAACAACCATTAATCACATAATTGGGCCAATATTCAACAATTCCCACATCATGAATTCAATTTAGTAAAGTGGGGGAAATCATGGGTCTATGGGAAGTTTTCATCATAAAATAACCATAATACATCAATACAATATTAATTCATCAAAATCAACCATAATAAACCATAAACCAATACTTGAAATCGTTTGGGAAGAAGACCCATGACATAGGTTGAAACCCTACGTTTTTGGGAGATTTTGGAAAGTTGAAATCATCTTTTGAAAGAGCTCCTTGAATGAAACTTAATCAAGGATGAATACTACCATACCTTAGGAAGATTTATACATGAAAATTGAAGAAGAAAGGCTTCTCCTTGAACCCTAAGCTTGACCTTGTTCTGGCTCTTCAATGGAGTTTCTAGAGAGAGAATATTTGGAGAGGAGGGGTGGTTATAATTTGGGGTCTTGAGATATTATGAGTTAATAGGGTGTTTAATGACTTAAAATAGTTTATATCTATGTATAAATACTATATTAGACATCCCCTACTTCAAACTAATTAAAAACGAATTACTTAAATGACCCCTTGATTGGCCGAGACTTGACAACATTGAAGGTGGGACTCACGAAACCCCACCCACGGACTGTGCGTGGGTCCACGAGCTGTACTGTAACAACCCTATAATGAAATAGGATGGACTAGAGGTTCTCATGTGGTTTAGAAGTTAGTAACTTGTTTAAATGTTCAGTTTTGACCTTTAAAGTCTAGTTGAAAGAGTTTAGTGAGTCAACGTCAAGGAACGTGTTAGACTCTATGCTATGAGACCTACTCTAGGTTGGTTGAGGGTGCTAGACAAGGAGCCAAGCCAAAAGGGGCAAGCCTTAGCCAAAAAGCCAAGGCTGTCCCAAGTTGACTGCTCACTGCCCCAAAGACAACGGGAACCAGCACAACCAGTGGTGCCCTAGACGGTCCGTATACTTGGGCGTGAAGATCACTTGGTCTCAAGGGAGTCAAGGCAACTTTGCCTAGGTGCTGCCTCATCTTCACGAGCTCCACCACGACTCGTGGAGTGCACCACAGATCGTGGGAGCCTCCGTGAAGATGCCTTGGGCCCTTGAGGGCTTGACATGGTGGAGAGGCCCACTGGTCAAGGGACCACGGGCACCACCACGAGCCGTGGTGCCATTCACGACCCGTCCAAGTGGGCGTGGTCCCTGATGGGGATGCCCAAGTGAAGGGTTTTAAAGTAATTTTGTTTTAAGTCTTTAACGTGAGGGGTGGATTTTAAATGTTTTATATCATTAATATAAATAGTTTTAAGTCTTAAAACGTTCCTTTAATTCATTATTCTCAAATACCCAAATCAAAAACTCCAAAGTTCTTCTCTCTCAATATTTCTCTCTCAACTCAAGGAACAAGGAGAAGTGGGAACTAGGGTTTGGATTAAAAGATTTCGTCATCAAATTTCTTTGGGAATTCATCAACTAAGTCATGGTGGCTCTTCATCTAGGACTCATCTTTATCCTAGACTCATCTTCATCCTAGACTCAATTTCAAAGGATTTTGCAATGTTTTCAAAAAGTGACTAAAAGCTTGTTTTTGAATTCTATCAAGGTTTCTTGCATGAAAATGATTTGAACCGTTTGGATATTGGATTAATTGATGTTTGTTTGTGGTTTTTGAATGAAATACTCCATGAACCCTTGTCTTCTACGAAATCCTAAAATTTGCTATGAAGTGGGTCTATTTCTATAAATTCAAAGTTGATGGAATTATGTGTAAAGTGAATTGTATTGATATCTCTTGTGTTGTTTAATATTTATTCATGATTAATGGTTGATAATGGGTGAGTTAAGGGTGGTAAGCCTTATGGGTGAAGTATTGGTGATTGCTTGGATTTTGGTGATTTTGGCTATGGCTTTGGATTATGGTAAGAAAGCTTGAACCCTCTTTATTGAATTGATTTTTGTTGGTAGGTTGAATCCACCTTTGGTGGAAGTGTTATATCTTATTCTTATATTGTATTATTGTGATTTGAGGCCATGAAGGGCATTATATGAGTGTTATTATATTGTTGTATTATTATACACATACGAGGCTATAAGTAAAGTCCTATATGAAGCTATATGTAAAGTTTGTGTGAAGCTATAATGTGAAAATGTTCTAATGGTATTAGCGTGATATTGTATAAAGTGTTATTATGCTAATGTGAAAGCATGTTTCTCTTGAAATGGTGATATGTGGTGATGATGAACTATGATGAGTCTTTATAAGATGATGTTGTAGCTCATATGCTAGACTTGAGTATCTTGTCTTGTGTCATGAAAGCTTGATTGTATATGAATGTCTGGTTGGGCTATGACTTAGTAATGGAGTTCTTCCTATAAATGCTAAAAGAGGAATTCTAGGCCAAGACTTGAATTGGTTCACTTAAGCATAGTGCCATTTCATGAGTCTAGCTTTCCTAAATAAATGTATCACCTTGAAGGATGGGCCTTAGGGTGATGTTCCCTTCTAGAGTGAAATGATAGACTTAGAGATGGATGGAGCCAGAACGGCATGAGAATCCTTATCTAAGAAAGTCAAATGAGCCATCCTTATAAACCTAGATTGGCTATGACTAAGAAATGGGGCCTTTCTTGGGAAGAGGTACTATGAGTTGGTTGAACTAGAAAAGGAACCCTCTCTTGTACATATGTGATTGAATACTCTATGGAAACCAAGGCTAAGCACCGAGTGGATGTGGTTAGGATGGTGGCCTAGTTGAGCATGAGATTAGGCACAATGAACATCCTTGGACATCTCTTAAACCATGTGCCAACATGGGTTGC
>JAJOOS010011502.1:0-33571 GCA_029582725.1 Solanum chiquidenum | reverse complement strand
GGGGAGGGTCCTCGAGGTGGGGTGCCTCGGGGGCTGGAGTGGGGTCCTCGAGGCGGGGTGCCTCGGGAACTAGGGTGGGGTCTTTGAGGCGGGGTGCCTCGGGGGCCTGGGGGAGGGGGAGGGTCCTCGAGGTGGGGTGCCCTGGGGTGCCTCGGGGGCCTGGGGGATGGGGGAGGTCCTCGAGGTGGGGTGCCCTAGGGTGCCTCGGGGGCCTGGGGGAGGGGTCTTCGAGGTGGGGTGCCTTGAGGGCCAGGGTGGGAGGTGGGGGGTCTTCGAGGCGGAGTGCCTCGGAGGCCAGGGTGGGGTCTTCGAGGCGGGGTGCCTCAGGGGCCGGGACTGACACTTGAGAACCATTGCTGACTGGCCCCAAGCGAACGTTTTGCCTGGCTTACTTACTCAGCGGAAGACTTACATACGAAATATAACTCATGCGTAACTTAAGCAATAATGTCTTAAGTCAAAATGACAACTCAAGTCTTAATCGTATACAATTGAAATGAATAAGACTAAAAAAATATAACTATCTGTCTATGAAGCCTCTAAAGGGATGTCGAGACAAGACCCTCGATCATCCTAACAATGAAATACTGAAAGCAAAGTAAAAGGAGTCCTCCGAAATGCAAATAAGGCTCATCAACTGGCTCTGAGTGCTCAACTGGATCAACGAGGCGCTGAGTGATGATCCTGGTTACCTGTGTCTGCATCATAAGAAGTGTCCTTTCAGATTCTTTTCCAGCCTATGTTGCCTCTAAAACAAAGAGGGATGTCGGGACAAGACCCCCGATCATCCTAACAATGAAATACTGAAAGCAAAGTAAAAGGAGTCCTCCGAAATGCAAGGAGGCTCACCAACTGGCTCTGAGTGCTCAGCTGGATCAACGAGACACTGGGTGATGATCCTGGTTACCTGTGTCTGCATCATAAGAAGATCCAGGCCAACTGACATCAGTACATTGAATGTATGAGTATGCGAGGTGGAATGCTAAAACACAACATATGTTGGAAAAGAATCTGAAAGGAACACTTACCTAAACTCCTGAATAACTTAACTCAATATAAATCAATAAAACATATGCAATATATAGAAAGCTTGTAAAACAGTGGAAGACAGCTTAGTTCGTTAAAGAAAATGCAATAACAAACTCAACTTTACTTATATAATAAAGTAATATAGTTTCTGTGGGAGATTCTCTAACCGACAACCACTACTATGAGCCTAAGTAGTGATACAACGTCTTGTCCACGCTACCAGAACTGTCCTATACTTTGCCGTCATATAGTACACCTTAACTAAAGTGGATCCACTAGTCTATGCTAAAAAGCAACTTAAGGAGTCATCTAAAAAGTATGATCCTTTACTACCCATGATGACTACATGATTTATGGAGACTTGAGTTAATATGAACTCGCATCCCCATATCGGTGCTCAATACTACTCTCAAAATATACTTAGCTCATATGATTTAAATCAAAACTTCTTTCTTTTGTTTGAGATAATTACTCAAAACTTTAGCTTAAAACCTCTCTTGGAAATCGGTGTTTCCCTTTCTTGTTCAAATGTGAAAACATTTTAAATTCTTGGGAATACTTAACTCCCTTGTAGCCTTTTGAGAAATGAACTCAACTCTTCATTCTTTGGTTAACTCGAAACTTAAGTCTTAAAACAAAGTTAAAATGTTTGTGAAAGACTTTTGAAAACTTTATAAACTTCTCTTGACTTGACTCTTAAGTTTTCTTGAATTGAATTATTGATTCAAGGTTCATGATCTCATATTTATGGATGATTTATGATGTTTAGATATTATACCTCAGAGTGTTGGAATCAACTAAAACCATAGGTATAATTGCTAAGGAACTAGTATGGAAAGTTGGGAAAGAAATGGGAAGAACTGGCGTCCATGGCGCTCTAAGAGGCGCGGGGCGCCTGCCCTTGAAATTTAGAGATCAAGTTGGGGCGCTCTGGCTGGCGCGGCGCCCAAAGCCCAACATTCAGGGACTGTTTTGGGGCGCGCTGAGAGGTGCGGCCCCCCATCCCCTTCCCGAGAAAATCTCAAATTTTCTTCTTCGTTTTTCATCTCTAAACCCTCTAATTTCACTTAGTTCTTTTCCCAAACACTTAGAATCGATCATACCCTCAATATATACCAGATTCAACTCGAAATTACAGCCGAAATCATGAATCAAATCTTAAGAAAACTCCAACAACACAACCTACAAGAATTCAAACGAATTTCATCAAGAACTCGAAGGATTTACTTTCAAATCTAAAATACTTCGCTGAATTGAATCATGATTGACGAGTGGGTTAACTAACCCAACACTGTGTGATCTCTCATACCTCGTAGGGATCACCTCTATGTGATCTCACATACGCTCTCCAAAAACCCTAACTCTAATTTCAAAAGCGTAAACTGACCAATTTTAGTTTAGACCCTTAGAAATAATACCAAAAATGAATTAATTAAGTTGGGTAAGGAAAAGATCGAACTACCCTTCCAAATCCGGATTGGACTTTCCTTAATCGAACATCCCAACTTTCAAAGGACATATCTCACTCATACGAACTCGAAATCGCGCAAACTCGACTCATCCTGAGCTAGGAGGTATATGGTCGTTTGAAGTTGACCAAAACCTCAACTCAACATACTTCACAATTTTCTAATTTTTTATATAATTTCCAAGAATGACTATTTCCAATTTCTAACTTCTTCCTAGTTCTTTCAATTAGCGAGATGCTACAGTGGAGTCCTCGAGACGGGGTGCCTCTTGGGCCGGGGGGGGGGGTGGTCCTCGAGGCGGGGAGAGGGGGGTCCTCGAGGCAGGGTGCCTCGGGGGCCAGGGGGTCAACTTCACACGACCATAACTTCTAGCTCAGGATGAGTTAGAGGTACTTCCAGATATGGTAGGAAAACTTTTGGAATGATCTTTCCAACGCCACTGAGTTAGCGCGATTCGGAGTTCGTATGAGTAAGTTATGTCCTTTGGAAGTTGGGCTGTTGGGATAAAGAAAGTCCAATCCAGATTTTGAAAGGGTAGTTTGGTCTTTTCCTTACCCTTTTATTTTAATTCGTTTCTGGTTATTAGTTAGGGGTCTAAATTGAACTTAGTCAGTTTACGCTTTTGGAAAAAGAGTTAGGGTTTTGAGAGAAGAGAAAAGAAAAGGAGAAAAACGTTCAAGATTCGTTAAGATCGTCGAGTTTAGCTTGAGAATTTCGTCGGGGTAATCCCAACAAGGTATGTGAGATCACATAGCGTTGGGTTAGTTCACCCATGAGCCAAATGCATGGGCTAATACACACGAAAAGAGGGGAATCTAGGCGATTCTTATAAAAGGGCTTATAAATGCGGAAAGGGGCGTTAAAAAAATGATTGGAGAACTTTCACATATACTCGCACCATTTACTTAACGCCCAATTATCCATATACAAGTCTTTTTTTAAGAATTGTCCAAATTCTCCGATTTCGTGTGTATTAGCCCATGGATCTGGTGCTTGAAGCACCCAAATTTGTTTTCTCAAAAAACTTTATGACGACCTCCATACTGAGTTGGAAAACCTTCAGGTATACTCACACCATTTTTTTGATGCCCACTTCTATATTAACAAGCCCTCTTTTCAGAGTCGCCCAAATTCCCCATTTTACGTGTGTATTTAGTCCATTGATCTGGCGTCAGGTGCACCCAATTTTTTTTCTTAAAAAACTTTATGAGGACCTCCGTAGTGAGTTGGGGAACCTTCACGTATACTCACATCATTTTTAACGCCCATTTCCGCATTTACAAGCCCTTTGTTTAAGAATCGCCCAAATTTCCCCATTTTTAGTTAGTTTTAGCCTATGGATCAGGCACAAGTAGTATCCAAATTTTTATTTTCAAAAACTTTATGAGGACCTCCGTAATAATTTGGGGAACCTTACGTAGAGTCACACCATTTTTAACGCCAACTTCCGCATTTACATATCCTTTTTAGAATCGCCCAAATTTCTTAAATTTTTCGTGAGTTATTACCCCATGGATCTGGCGGTCGGAGCACCCAAATTTGTTTTCTAAAAAATCGTTATGAGGAACTCCGTAATGAGTTGGGAAACCTTCATGTATACTCACACCATTTTTAACGCTTATTTTCGCATATTATGCCCTTTTTAAGAATCGCCCAAATTCCTTGATTTTTTGTGTGTTAGCTCATAGATCAGGCGCCCGGAGCACAAAAAATTTCTTTCTCAAATAACATTATGAGGACCTCCGTAGTGAGTTAGGGAACCTTCACGAATACTCACACCATTTTAACAACCATTTTCGCATTTGCAAGCCATTTTTTAAGAATCGCCCAAATTTCTCCATTTTTTAGGTGTATTAGCCCATGGATCTGGCGCTCGGAGCACCCAAAATTATTTTCTCAAAAAACATTATGAGGACCTCTGTAATGAGTTGGGAACCTTCACGTATACTCACACCATTTCCGCATTTGCAAGCCATTTTTTAAGAATCGCCCAAATTTCCTATCACGCACCGAGCATACACCCTGAGCGGGACTAGCACTCGAGAACCATTGTTGGCCCCAAGCGAACCCTGACCTGACTTACTTACTCAGCGGAATACTTAACTTTTCAAAGATAAACCCATATAAAACTTAGAATGTTATAAAGAAAACATTCAGTTAGCCAATAAGGCAAACTCAAGTCTCAACATAAGATAATGAAAATGAAAAGACTAAAGAACTAACATTTGACTGTCTATCTATGAAACCTCTAAACAATTGAGATTGATGTCGAGACAAGACCCACGACATCCTATGAACTAACTAATACTGAAAGCAATAAAAAGGGATCCTTCGGAAGTAAGGAGGCTCACCAACAAACTGTGGAGCTCAACTAGAATCAACCATGAGCTGGATACTGATTCTGGTTACCTGTGTCTGCATCATAAAAAGATGCAGACCAAATGACATCAGTACATTGAATGTATGAGTATGCGAAGGAAATTCTAAAATAAGACATAAGCTTGAAAGGAACTGAAGAACTTACCTGGCTCAACTCAACTCAACTCAACTGAACTCATTTCAATATAAAGTAGTATAATACAAGTGCAATATAAAGAAAAGCTTTTAAAACATGGATGTCAATTTTGTGTCTATGCAAAGATACAATATAACTCTGAAATGTATGTAAAAATACAATTAAACTGTGTCTATAAGAATACAATTACTTTTGTGGGAGTTTCTCTAATCGACAACCATCACGTAAGAGCTATTGTGATGATACATCATTTTGCCTCACACTGTCAGCGCCATCCTTTACCTTGCCGAGGGTATAAAACCTAACTACTAAGTGGATCCACTAGTCTATGCTAAAAACACACTAAGGAATCATCTAAAAAGTATGACCCTTTTCTACCCATGATGACTACATGGTTTATGGGGGTTGTGAGTTGTCTGAACTCTCCCCTATCGGTGCTCAATACTACTCCCAAAATTTGATACTAGCTCTTATGTTTAAAAACATATTTCTTTCTGTGAATTGAGATAATTGCTCAAAAACTTAGCTCAAGGGCTATTTTGGAAAAATCAAAGTTTCCTCTCTTGCTTAATTGTGAAAGTGTTTACTCTTTTATGAAAACTAGTTCAAAGGCTCTTTGGAAATCAAGGTTTCCTTTTCTTGTTTAAATGTGAAAACATTTTAAAACTCTTTGGGAATACATAGTCCTCATATACTCTTTGAAGAAATGAACTTCAACCTTTACTCTTTACTCTTTACTCAACTTGAATTTTAAGTCTTAAAACAAAGCTAAAACATTTGGAAAAAACTTTTGGAAAACTCTGAGAACTTTTCTTAACTTTGATCTTAACTTTCCTTGAATTGGATTATGGATTCAAGGTTCATGATTTCATGTTATGGATGATTTCTTGATGTTTATACGTACCGTAGAGTGTTGGAATCAACTAGAAAACATAGGTACGTTGCTAATGAACTAGTACGGAAAGAAGGGGGAAAATAGAAAGAACTGGCGTCCCTGGCGATCTGAGAGGTGCGGGGCACCAGAAGGGAAACTTCAAAAGCTGGTGTGGGGCACGCCTGGCTGGCGCAGCGCCCCAGGGACCCAAACTTCAGAGTTTCCTTCTTAAGGCTTTGAGAGGGGCGGAGCCTCAAGTCCCTACCCAGGTGGGTTCTGACTTTTCTTCTTCGTTTTTCATCTCTAAACCCTTTATTTCGACTCGATTCTTTCCCCAAACACTTAGAATCGACTATATCCTCAATATATGTAAGATTCTACTCCAAACAACACCTAAATTACATGAATCGAACTCAAGAACTTTTCAACAACTCATCAATCAAGATTCAAACGAAACTTTCAACAATATTCATCAATAACTTAATTTCTCTAATCTCAAGAATGACAATACGCTGAAATTAATCATGATTGGCGTGTGGGTGACTAACCCAATGCTATGTGATCTCACATACCTCGTAGGGATTACCCCTTGACAAAATCCACGTTCTTAGCTTCGAGAATTTGACGATTCTTGCTTCTTCTCCTCTTTTCTCTTTTTCTTTTCTCTTCTCTAAAACCCTAACTCAATATTGTAAAAGCGTAAACTGAATCCTATCAGTTTAGACCCCAATAAAATTCCTAAAAATGAATTTAAGTCATGGGGTATGGAAAAGACCATAATGCCCTTCTAAAATCCGGATTAGACTTTCCTTATTTGAACAACCCAACTTCAAATGAGATTATCTCACTCATACGAACTTGGAATCGAGTAAACTCAGTGGCGTTGGAAAGAATATTTCAAGATCTTTTCTACGGTACCTGGAAGCACACCTAACTCATCCTGAGTTAAGATTTATGGTCGTTTGAAGTTGACCAAAAACCCAAACTTAACTTAACTTAAACCAATTTTCCAGATTTTCATTCTTTCCCAAAATGACTCTTTCTAATTCTAGTTCTTTCTAGTTATGGGGTGTTACATTCCAGATTTTTCATTTGTATTAGACCATGGATATGGCACCCGGAGCACCTAATTTTTTTTTCTCAAAAAACTTTATGAGGACTTCTATAATGAGTTAGGGAACCTCATGTATACTCACACCTTTTTTTAAGGTCCATTTGTGCATTTACAAGCCCCTTTTTTAAGAATCGCCTAAATTCCCCCATTTTTCGTGTGTATAAGCTTATGGATCGGGAGCCTGGATCATCCAAAAACATTTTGTCAAAAAACTTTATGAGGACTTCCGTATAAGTTGGGGAACCTTCACATATAGCCACACCAATTGTAATGTCAATTTCTGCATTTACAAGCCCTTTTTTTGAATCGCCCAAATTCCCTTATTTTTCATGAGTATTAGACCATGAATCTAGCGCCCAGAGCACCCAATTTGTTTCCCAAAAAACTTTACGAGGACCTCTGTAATGAGTTGGTGAACCTTTACGTATACTCACACCATTTTTTTAACACTAGTTTCGCATATACAAGCCTTTTTTTAATAATCACCCAAATTTTCCAAATTTTCGTGTGTTAAGCCCATGGATCTGGCCCTAGAGAATCTAATTTTTTTTTCTAAAAGAACTTTATGAATACTTTTGTAATGAGTTAGGAAACCTTCACGTTTACTCACACCATTTTTAACGCCCAATTTCGCATTTACAAGCCCTTATTTAAGAATCTCCCAAATTCCCAATTTTTCATGTGTATTAAACCATGGATATGGCGCTCGGAGTACCCAATTTATTTTCTTCTCAAAATGCTTTATGAGGAAATCTGTAATTAGTTGGGAAACTTTCATGTATAGTCACACCATTTTTTAAAAGTCCATTTGCGCATTTATAAGCCATTTTTTAAGAATAGCCCAAATATTCTCAATTTTTGTGTGTGTTAGCCCATGTATCAGGCGCCCGGAGCATCTAAAATTTCTTCTTAGAAAACTTTATGAGTACCTCCTTAATGAGTAGGGGAATCTTCACGTATAGTCACCTCATTTTTCACCCCCATTTCCACATTTACATGCCCTTTTTTAGAATCACCCAAATTTCCTGATTTTTTGTAAGTATTATCCCATAGATCTGGCACCCTGAGTGTCACGCCCCGAACCTACACCCTGGGCGGGGCTGACACTCGAATACCATTGCTGGCCCCAAGCGAACCCTTGTCCTGGCTTACTAACTCAGTGGAAGACTTAACTCATCACATAAAATTTTTATGAAGAAACTAGAATGTCATAAAGGAACATTCAACTGGCCATTTAGGCAAACTCAAGTCTTTAATATAAGAAATGAAAAGTAAAGACAACTGAAATAATTAACTGACTGTCTGTCTATGAAGTCTCTAAAACAACTGAGATGGATGTTGGGACAACCCCATAACATCCTAATGAACTAACTAGAAAGCAATGAAAATAGATCCTCCGGAATGCAAGGAGGCTCTCTGAATGACTCTGAACTGCTTACTGGATCAACAGTGCGCTGGAATGTCAATCCTAGTTACATGTGTCTGCATCATAAGACGATGCAGGTCAACTGACATAAGTACATTGAATGTACGAGTATGCGAGTTGGAATGCTAAAACAACATAGGCTTGAAAAGGAATCTGAAAGAAACTGAAGAACTTACCTGGCTCAACTCAACTCAACAAAACTGAACTCATTTCAATATTAAGCAATTTAAAACAAGTGCAATATAAGGAAAAAGAAAACTGTTTAAAACATGCTGTCAACTCATAATCATAAAAGACATACCATGCTCCCTCTCAAAATCTACTTGTGCAATACATGAATGAAGTATCATACCCCCATTCACACTAAGCCGAACCCCTTGAGGAACCATGCAATTACTGCTGTGGGAGTTTCTCTAACCGACAACCATCACTTAATAACTTATAGTGATGATACATCGTTATTAGCCCCACGTTGCCCGGGCCATCCTACACCTTGCTGGAGTATAGGACCTGAACTACTAAGTTGATCCACTAGTCTATTGTGAAAAATATTCATTTAAAAAGTATGACCCTTTTCTACCCATGATGGCTACATGGTTTATGGAGACTTGAGTTAATATGAACGCGCATCCCCATATCGGTTCTCAATACTACTCCCAAAAATATACTTAGCTCATATGTTTTAAAAACAACTTCTTTCTGTGATTTGAGATTAGTGCTCAAAAACATAGCTCAAAGGCTATCTTGGAAATCAGAGTTTCCTCTCTTGCTTCATTTAGAAAGCGATTACTCTTTTCTGAAAACTATCCCGAAGGCTCTTTGGAAATCTCAGTTTCTGTTCTTATTTAAATGTGAAAACATTTAAAAACTTCTTTGGGAATACGTAGTTCCCTAATAGATTTTGAGAAATGAACTCAACTTAACTCTTTACTCTTTGCTTAACTTGAAACTTTCAGTCTTAAAACGAAGTTAAAACATTTGTGAAAGACTTTTTGAAAAAAACTTTAAGAACTTATCTTGACTTAACTATTGACTTCTCTTGACTTTGATCGTAACTGCTCTTGACTTGACTCTTAACTAATCCTTGAATTGAATTATGGATTCAAGGATTAAGAATTGTGATTGGAAAGATCTCATGATGTTTAGGAATGATTCTAGATAGCTAAACAGGAGAAAAGATCGAAAATCAATAATTGAAGGTGGGTCCGCGACGCGGAGAAGCATTTTAAATTTGGTTTCGAAAATGAATTTTGAGGCAGAACGCTCCGTGTTAGCTCCGCGAGGCGAAGCTAAAATTTTCAAAACTGGGGAGTGGGAGCACAACGCGCCACTGATGTCAAATTCCGTTCGTAGAAATTTCTTCTTCGTTTTCTAGCCCCAATTCACCTAATTTTGATTCTTTTTCTCTATATCTCTTTAGATCCAGGTACTAACAATATATATACAATAATCTAACTCAAAGAAACTCTAATAATCAATCTTAAACTCTCAAGAACTCCTCAATCTCATCCCAAATTCAAGAACGAAAGCAATTCAAGAATACAACCCAAGAACATCAAAGTCTCAATCTTTTTAGGACGAAATTACACTGAATAAAATATGTTTGGCGCATGGGTGAACAAACCCAACACTGTGTGAACTCACATACCGTAGTAGGGATCAATACCCCCGACGAAATCCACAAGCAATCTACGACGATCTTGATGGATCTTGAACGTTCTTCTCCTTTCTCCTCTTTTCTCCTTTTCTTTTCTCTTCTCTCAAAACCCTAACTCTTTTTGGTAAAAGTGTAAACTGATATAACTCAGCTTAGACCCCTAATTAATCACCAAAACCGAAATCAAATAAAAGGGTAAGAAAAAGACCAAACTACCCTTTCAAAATTTGGATTGAACTTTCCTTATTCCAACTTCCCAACTTCCAAAGGGCATAACTCATTGATACAAACTCGGAATCGCGCAAACTCGGCGGAGTTGGAAAGATCATTCCAAGAGCTTTTCAACCATATCTGGAAATACACCTAACTCATTCTGAGCTAGGAGTTATGACCGTTTGAAGTTGACCAAAAACTCACTTTTCCTTAACTAAATTTTTAGATTTTAATTCTTTCCAAAAATGACTATTTCCAATTATAAGCTTCTTCCTAGTTATTTTAAATTGCGAGATGTTAAAATATCCCCCCCTTGGGAATATTCATCCTCGAATGAGATTACTCTTACTAGGCTAAGGGTGTCCCATCAAACATACAGTTTAAACATCCAACAAGCACAATGCAATTTCAACATGCCAACTTAATATCAATGCCAAGAAAAGGATTAGTACCTTAATTTGGAACTTCCCCGGATTCGAAGAGATGTGGGTATCTCTTCTTCCTATCCTCTTTAGCTTCTCAATTAGCTTCTATACAAACTGATTTCTCCATAGAACTTTGACTTGATGCTACTTCCTTAGTCCTTAAATTGCGAACTTAGCGATCTAGAATTCTGAACCAGAACCTCGTCATAAGATTAGCTATCCTTGATACCAATATCCTCAGTTGGTATTATAAGTGAAGTATCTCCCATGCACTTCTTCAACATGGAGATGTGGAACACCGGATGAACTGCTGCTAACTCTGGTGGTAGCTGTAACTCATAAGCTACATTGCTTATCCTCTTGGATATTCTATAAGGACCAATATACTGGGGACTGAGCTTCCCCTTTCTACCAAATCTCGTAACACCCTTCATGGGTGAAACTTTCAAGTAACTCAATCATCTACCATTGGTATACACAACCTACCTTGATATCTCAATACACTATCTCCCCATTGTTCAAAAGCCAACACTTTTGCTTATGAACATTTGCCTTTAATTCAAACAAGATAGGGTCTTGGTCTTGCTCGCCTTTTAAATGTGACACTAATGACGATTCAGACCCATTCATCACCACTATTCCTCCTTCTGTGGAATCCATTAATCGAACTCCTAATCGTGCAAGTCTATGCACATCTTTTTGCTACCTCTTTCTTACCTTCCTCAAAATGGGCGGTACTACCTATAGATAACCTACTCAAGGCATCAACAACAACATTAGCCTTACCAGGGTGATAAAGAAAACTCATGTCATAATCTTTGAGTAACTCTAACTACTCTCTCTGTTTGAGATTAAGCCCTTCCTGACTAAATGCATACTGAAGACTTTTGCGATCGGTGAACACATCCACATGAACACCATAAAGACGCCTTATTTTCAAAGCAATTTCTGCGGCAGCCAACTCTAGATCACGGGTTGGGTAGTTAGTTCTCCTCATGAACTTTCAACTGTCTGGAGGCATAAGCTATAACCTTGCCATTCTGCATTAATACACAACCCAAACCAACTCTAGATGCATCACAATACACCACAAAACCTTGAGTACCTTCTGGTAAGGTCAACACTGGGGCAGTAGTCAACTTCTTTTTCAATTCCTGAAATCTTTTCTCACAAGCTTCAGACCATTGAAACTTCACTGTCTTCTGAGTTAACTTCGTCAAAGGGAACGAATTTGATGAGAAAGCCTCTACAAACCTTCTATAATAGCCAGCCAAACCCAAGAAACTCCTTATATCAGTTGGAGATGTGAGTCTAGGCCAATTTTGCACTGCCTCACTTTTCTGAGTATCAACTCTAATTCCATCATCGAAAACTATGTCGCCCAAGAATGCCACAGACTCGTGCCAAACTCACATTTAGAGAACTTAACATATAACTCATTATCTTAGAGATCCTTCCACTGCTTTTTAAGCTCTTTTAACTCTGCTGGTGCCATCCTATATGGCGGAATAGAGATAGGACGAGTATCAGGAATAATATCTATGCCGAAGTCTATCTCTCTCTCACAGGAGGGACTCCAGGTAAATCATCTGGAAAGACTTCTAAAAACTCTTTTACTACTGAAACTGAAACTGAAACTGACTGAATATGAGGTATCTCAACACTAGAGTCATTAACTCGAACTAAGTGATAGATACAACCCTTCGAAACTAACTTCCTTGCCTTAAGGTACGAAATGAAACGACCCTTAGGCACTGCTGAAGTACTACTCCACTCTATGACTAGCTCATTAGGAATCTGAAACTTGACAACTCGAGTTCTACAATCTATTGATGCATAACAGGCATGAAGCCAGTCCATACTTAGAATGACATCGAAATCCACCATGTCTAACCCAACTAAATCAGCCATGGTGTCCTTGTGATTGATGGAAATGACACAATCACAATAAACTCGCTTTAGCTAGAATAGACTCCCCAACAGGTGTAGAAACACAGAAGGGTTCACAAAGTTTCTCAGGAATAACTTCAAACTTATTTGCAACATAAGGGGTTACAAAAGATAAACTTGATCCTGGGTTTAGCAAAGCATAAACATCAAAAGTAAAGACTTTGATCATACCAGTGACAACATCTGGAGAGTTCTCTTGCTCTTGGTTACTAGTGATTGCATAAAGGCGGTTTGCTCCTCTGCCAGTACCAAAAGTAGCTCCTCTAGGTGCAGCTCTGTCTGGTGGAGCAACTGAAGAAGATTGGGCCCTATTGCCCTGATTTCCACTACCTTGCCTGTTCTCAGGACACTCCCTCAGAAAATGACCGTTCTGACCACACTTAAAAAAATCAATAAAGCCCTCACGACAAATACCTGAGTGGTTTCTGCCACACTTAGCACATGCAAGAGGCTTACTACCCCTTTGTGCCATACTGTCTTGAGAATACTCAGGTTTAACTCTGAAACTTTGGGAATTCTGACTATTGTACTCACCTTTGTTCTTAGGTGCAGGTGCACTAGTAGATGGTGGAGCAGGTCCATTTTGCTTCTGTTGGAAAGACGACTAGTTAACATTACTCTTTTGCTACCCGAACTCGCTCCCTGAGGTCTTAGCCCTCTTATTCTTAAACCCTTCTCTATCCTTCAACTTATCCTCCTCAACTTGTTGTACATGGATCATAAGCCTTGCAAGGTCCAATCCCCTATCAACATAGCTGCCTTGCCTTCCTTGCTTGACTGACGAGACAACCCAGCAACAAATAAATTCATCCTGCTCCTCATGTCAGCAACCATCTCCGGAGCATAGCGGGAAAGTTGTGTGAACTTTAGACTGTACTCATTAACACTCATAAACTCCGGATTAAGGGTTAGAAACTCTCTTACCTTTGCCTCTCGCAACTCACGGGGAATGAAACGTCCCATGAGAGCACTCTCAAACACAACCCAACTCACTATTGGCGCATCCTCAACCCTATCCTCTTTTCATTAGTCGAACCAGACTCTAGCAATACACTTTAGTTGGTATGCAGCTAGTTCCACCCTCTCAGTATCAACAACATGCAATATCTCGGAAATTTTCTAAAGTATTTAACAAAGTTCTCTGGATCCTCTGTGACACTTGAACCTGCAAAGCTTGTTGGATTCATCCCTAAAAACTCACGGATCCTTGAAGTATCAACCACCTCCTATCGATTACCTCTCTGTCCAACTTGATGAGTCGCAACTTGACTTAACATCCGGATAGCTTCGCGGAATTTAGCATGGTTAACTTCCCCTTGAAGTTGCACTTCAGGTGTATTAGGTAACTCCTGCTCTTCAACATCTCTCCTAGTTGGACGACCTCTGACTGCTCTTCATGGATACATGATTCTCTGAAAACACGCGCAAGCACGAATTAGAAGGAAACTTCTTAGAGATCAAACTCTAACGCACGAAATGAGTATGAAAGAAGTGAGAATTTTCCTAAATGTTGCAGCCTCCTAATTATAGATGTGGCGTGCTTCACACCGATTAATAGGACTCTACAGACACAGTTTCATATACTCCCTAGGACTCTTGAACTCTATGCTCTGATACCAATTTGTCACGCCCCGAGCCTACACCCTGGATAGGACTGGCACTCGAAGACCATTGCTGGCCCCAAGCGAACCCTTGGCCTGGCTTACTAACTCAGCGGAAGACTTAACTCATCACATAAAACATTTATGAAGGAACTAGAATGTCATAAAGGAACATTCAACTGAACATTTAGGCAAACTCAAGTCTTTAATATAAGAAATGAAAAGTAAAGACAACTGAAATAACTAACTGACTATCTGTCTATGAAGCTTCTAAAACAACTGAGATGCATGTTGGGACAACCCCACAACATCCTAATGAACTAACTAGAAAGCAATAAAAATAGATCCTTCGGAATGCAATGAGGCTCACCGACTGACTCTGAACTACTCACTCGATCAACGGTGCGCTGGAATGCCGATCCTAGTTACATGTGTCGGCATCATAAAACAATGCAGACCAACTGGCATCAGTACATTGAATGTACGAGTATGCGAGTTGGACTGCTAAAACAACATAGGCTTGAAAAGGAGTCTGAAAGAAACTAAAGAACTTACCTGGCTGAACTCAACTCAACAAAATTGTACTCATTTCAATATTGAGCAATTTAAAACAAGTGCAATATAAAGAAAAAGAAAACTGTTTAAAACATGTTGTCAACTCATAATCATAAAATCATAAAAGATGCATGCTCCCTCTTAAAGTCTACTTGTGCAATGCATGAATGAAGTCTCATACCCCCATTCACACTAAGCAGACCCCTTGAGGAACCATGCAATTACTGTTGTGGGAGTTTCTATAACCGACAACCATCACTTAATAACTTATAGTGATGATACAACGTTATTAGCCCCACGCTGCCCGGGCCATCCTATACCTTGCCGAAATATAGGACCTGAACTACTAAGTGGATCCCTAGTCTATTGTGAAAATGATTCATCTAAAAAGTATAACCCTTTTCTACCCATGATGGCTACATAGTTTATGGAGACTTGAGTTAATATGAACTCGCATCCCCATATCGGTGCTCAATACTACTCCCAAAAATATACTTAGCTCATATGTTTTAAAAACAACTTCTTTCTGTGATTTGAGATTAGTGCTAAAAAACATAGCTCAAAGGCTATCTTGGAAATCAAAGTTTCCTCTCTTGCTTCATTTAATCACTCTTTTATGAAAATATCCCGAAGGCTCTTTGGAAATTTCAGTTTCTGTTCTTATTTAAATGTGAAAATATTTAAAAACTTCTTTGGATCCCTAATAGCTTTTGAGAAATAAACTCAACTCTTTACTCTTTTCTTAACTTGAAATTTTCAGTCTTAAAACGAAGTTAAAACATTTGTGAAAGACTTTTTGAAAAAAACTTTAAGAACTTATCTTGACTTAACTCTTGACTTCTCTTGACTCTGATCTTAACTTCTCTTCACTTAACTCTTAACAGATCCTTGAATTAAATTATGGATTCAAGGATTAAGATTTGTGATTGGAAAGATCTAATGATGTTTAGGAATGATTCTAGATAGCTAAACATGAGAAAAGACCGAAAATTAATATTTGAAGGTGGGTCCGCGACGCGGAGAAGCATTTTAAATTTGGTTTCGAAAATGAATTTTGAGGTAGAACGCTCCGTGTCAGCTCCGCGAGGTAAAGTTGAAATTTTCAAAAATGGATAGTGGGAGCGCGGCGCGCCACTTATGTCAAATTTCATTTGTCGAAATTTCTTCTATGTTTTAAGCCCCAATTCACATATTTTCGATTCTTTTTATCCATATCTCTTTAGATTCAGGTACTAACAATATATACACTAGCATATAACTCAAAGAAACTCTAATAATCAATCTTAAACTCTCAAGAACTCCTCAATCTCATCCCAAATTCAAGAACGAAAGCAATTCAAGAATACAACCCAAGAACATCAAAGTCTCAATCTTTTTAGGAAGAAATTACACTGAATATAATATGTTTGGCGTGTGGGTGAATGAATCCAACGCTGTGTGAACTCACACACCTTAGTCGGGATGACCCTCGACGAAATCCACAAGCAATCCACGACAATCTTGATGGATCTTGAACGTTCTTCTCCTTTCTTCTCTTTTCTCCTTTTCTTTTCTCTTCTCTCAAAACCCTAACTCTTTTTGGTAAAAGTGTAAACTGATATAACTCAGCTTAGACCCCTAATTAATCACCAAAAACGAAATCAAATAAAAGGATAAGGAAAAGACCAAACTACCCTTTCAAAATTCGGATTGAACTTTTCTTATTCTAAAGCCAAACTTTCAAAGGGTATAACTCACTTGTACAAACTCAGAATCGCGCAAACTCGGCGGCGTTGGAAAGATCATTCCAAGAGCTTTCCAACCATATCTGGAAATACACCTAACTCATCTTGAGCTAGGAGTTATGACTGTTTGAAGTTGACCAAAAACTCACTTTTCCTTGACTAAATTTCCAGATTTTAATTCTTTCCAAAAATGATTATCTAAATTTCCAGATTTTAATTCTTTCCAAAAATGATTATTTCCAATTATAAGTTTCTTCCTAGTTATTTTAAATTGCGAGATGTTACACTAAGCACCCAATTTTTTTTTTTCAAATTTTTTTATGAGGACCTCTGTAATGAGTTGGAAAACTATCATGTATACTCACACAATTTTTTAACACTCATTTACGCATATTAAGTCTTTTTTCAAGAATCACCCAAATTCCCTGATTTTTTGTGTGTATTAGCCTATCTGGCGCTCGAAGCACCAAATTTTTTTTCTAAAAAAAATTCTGTAATGAGTTGGGGAACCTTTACGAATTTTCTCACCATTTTAACACCCATTTCTGCATTTACAAGCCTCTTTTTAAAAGAATCACCTAAATTCCCTCATTTTTCGTGTGTATTAGCCTATTGATCGGGCGCCCGGAGCATCCAAATTTTTTTCACAAAAAAAATTACGAGGACCTCCGTAATGAGTTGGGGAACCTTCACAGATAGTCACACCATTTGTAACACCCATTTCCGCATTTACAAGCCCTTTTTTAGAATCGCTCACATTCCCTGATTTTTCGTGAGACCCATGGATCTAGCGCCCTGAGCACCCAAATTGTTTTCTCAAAAAACTTTATGACGACCTGCATAATGAGTTAGGGAACCTTCACATGTACTCACTCCATTTTTTTAACGCCCAGTTCTGCATTTACAAGCCCTTTTTTTATAATCACAAAATTCGCTAATTTTTCGTGTGTATTATCCAAAAATATTTTCTTTAAAAACTTTATGAGGACCTTTGTAATGAGTTAGGGAACCTTCACGTTTACTAACACCATTTTTTAACGCCCATTTCCACATTTACAATTCCTTATTTAAGAATCGCCCAAAATCCAGATTTTTCGTGTGTATTAGACCATGGATATGGCGCTTGGAGCACCCAAATTTTTTTTCTCAAAAAACTTTATGAGGGACTCTGTAATGAGTTGAGGAACCTTCATGTATAGTCACACCATTTTTTAAACGTCCATTTGCGCATTTACAAGCTTTTTTTAAAAAAGAATAACCCAAATTCCCCCAATTTTTGTGTGTATAACCCCATGGATCGGTCGCCTGGAGCATCCAAAACTTTTTTCTCAAAAAACTTTAAGAGGACCTCCTTAATGAGTAGGGGAATCTTCACATATAGTAACACCATTTTTAACGCCCATTTCTGCATTTACATGCCCTTTTTTAGAATCGCGCAAATTACCTGATATTTCGTGAGTATTTAGCCCATGGATCTGGCTCCCTGAGCACCCAATTTTTTTTTATGATGACCTCCGTAATGAGTTGGAAAACCTTCACATATACTCACAGAATATTTTTAACGCTCATTTCCTCATGTTAAGCCATTTTTTAAGAATCGCACAAATTTCCCCATTTTTCGTATGTATTAGCCCATGGATCATGCGACCGGAGCACCAAAAATTTCTTTCTCAAAAAGTTTTATGAGGACCTCCATAGTGAGGTGGGGAACTTTCACAAAAATACTCACACTGTTTTTAACACCCATTTCTGCATTTACAAGCCATTTTTTAAGAGCCGCTCAAATTTTCCTATTTATCGTGTGTATTAGGTCATGGATCTGGCGCCCAGAGCACTCAATTTTTTTTTCTTAAAAAACTTTATGAGGATATCCGTAATGAGTTGGGAAACTTCACATATATTGACACCATTTTTTTAACGCCATTTCCGCATTTACAAGCCCTTTATTAAGAATCGTTCAAAATCCCAATTTTTCATGTGTCTTAGACCATGGATGTGGCACCCAGAGTACCCAAATTTTTTTCTCAAAAAACTTTATAAGGAATTCTGTAATAAGTTAGGGAACCTTCATGTATAATCACACCATTTTTTTAACATCCATTCGCGCATATACAAGCGCCTATGAATCGGGCGCTCGGAGAATCCAATTTTTTTCTCAAAAAACTTTATGGGTACCTCCGTAATGAGTTGATGAAACTTCATGTATAGTAACACCATTTGTAACGCCTATTTCCGCATTCACAAGTCCTTTTTAGAATCACCCAAATTCCCTAATTTTTAATTAGTATTAGCCCATGAATCTAGCGTCCAGAGCACACAAATTTTTTTTCTAAAAAAACTTTATGAGGACCTCCGTAGTGAGTTGGGAAACCTTCAAGTATACTCACACCATTTTTTTAACGCCCAGATCAGCATTTACAAGTCCTTTTTTAATAATCACCCAAACTCCCTGATTTTTCATATGTATTAACCCATGGATTTGGTGCCTGGAGCATCCAAAAAAAAAATTCTACACAATTTTTATGAGGACCTTTGGAATGAGTTAAGGAACCTTCACGTTTAATCACACCATTTTTAAACGCATTTCCGTATTTACAAGCCCTTATTTAAGAATCACTCAAATTCCAAATTTTTCGTGTGTAAATATTTGACCATAGATATGGCGCCCGGAGCACCCCAAATTTTTTTCTCAAAAAAATTTATGATGAACTCTGAGTTGAAAAACTTTCATGTATAGTCACACCATTTTTTAAACGTCTATTTGCGCATTTACAAGCTCTTTGTTTAAGAATAGCCCAAATTTCCCCATTTTCGTGTGTGTTAGCCCATGGATCGGGCGCCCAGAGCATCAAAAACTTTTTTCTCAAAAGAATTATGAGGATCTTCTTAATGAATAAGGGAACCTTCACGTATAGTCACACTATTTTTAACGCCAATTTCCGCATTTACATGTCCTATTTTAGAATCGCTCAAATTCCCTGATTTTTTGTGAGTATTAGCCTATTATCTGGCGTCCTGATCACCCAAAAATATTTTCTCAAAAAACTTTATGAGGACCTTCGTAATGAGTTGGGAAACCTTCACGTATACACACACAATTTTTTTAACGCGCATTTCCGCTTAATAAGCCCTGTTTTTAAAATTGCCCAAATTCCTCGATTTTTCGTGTGTATTAACCCATCGATTTGGCGCTCGGAGCACCAAATTTTCTTTTCTCAAAAATTTATGAGGACCTCTGTAGTTAGTTGGGGAACATTCATGAATTCTTGCACCATTTGTAACACCCATTTTCGCATTTACAAGTCATTTTTTAAGAATCAACCAAATTTTCCCATTTTTCGTGTGTATTAGCCCATAGATCTGGCGCTCAGAGCACCCAAAATTGTTTTCTTAAAAACTTTTTAAGGACCTCCGTAATGAGTTGAGGAACTTTTACGTATACTCACACCATTGTTTTCACGTCATTTCCGTATTTACAAGTCATTTTTTAAGAATCGCCTAAATTCCTTTATTTTTCATGTGTATTAGCCCATTAATCTGGCGTCCGGAGTACCCAAAATTCTTTTCTCAAAAAAAATTTTGAGGACCTAGTAATAATTTTGGGGAACAGTCACATATACTCACACCATATTTTTAATGCCCATTTCCGTATTTACAAGTTATTTTTTAAAAATCGCCCAAAACTCCTTAATTTTTTGTGTGTATTAGTCCATGGATCTAGCGCCCGGAGTACCCAACACTGTTTTCTAAAAATCTTTCTGAGGACCTCCGTAATTATTTGGGGAATCTTCACGTATACTCACACCATTTTTTTAACACCCCTTTCCGTATTTACAAGCCTTTTTTTAAGAATCGCCCGGAGCATCCAAAAAAAAAAAATCTCAAAAAACTTTATGAGGACCTTTGTAATGAGTTGAAAAAACTTCACGTATATTTTAACCATTTTTAACACCATTTCCGCATTTACAAGCCCTTTATTAATAATCGCCCAAATTCCCCTATTTTTCTTCTATATTAGCTTTTGGATCTGGCACCTATGAGGTCCTCTATAATGAGTAGGTGAACTTTCATGTATACTCACATAATTTTTAACGCTCATTTCCACATTCACAAGCCTTTTTTAGAATCGCCCCAATTCCCTGATTTTTCATGTGAAATAGCCCATGGATCTAAAACCTAGAGCACCTAGAAAAGAAATTCTCAAAAAACTTTATGAGGACCTCCGTAATGAGTTGAGAAATCTTCACGTATACTCACACCTTTTTTTAATGCCCATTTCCAACATTTAAAAGCCTTTTTTTAAGAATCCCTCAAATTCCTTAATTTTTCGTGTGTATTAGCCCATGGATCTTGCGCCCAGAGCACCCAAAACAATTTTCTCAAAAAACTTTATTAGGACCTCCGTAATGAGTTGGGGAACCTATAGATATACTCACACCATTTTTTAACGCCTATTTTTCGTATTTACAAGCCCTTTTGTAAGAATCGCCAAATTCCCTAATCTTTCGTGTGAATTAGCCTATGGATTTGGTGCCCGAGGCATCCAAAATTTGTTTGCAAAAAACTTGATGAAGACCTCCATAATTAGTTGGGGAACCTTCACGTATACTCACACTATTTTTTTATCGCCCATTTCCGCATTTACAAGCTCTTTTTTAAGAATCACCTAATTCCCCAATTTTTCGTATGTCCATTGATTTGGCGCCCGGAGCACCCGAAATTTTTTCTCAAAAAAATATATGAGGGCTTCTGTAATGAGTTGGGGAACCTATTTTTTTAATGCTCATTTCTCCATTTACAAGCCCTTTTTAAGAATCGCCCAAATTCCCTTATTTTTAGTGTGTGTTAGCACATAGATCTGGCGCTCGGAGTACCCAAATTTTTTCTCAAAAAATTGATGAGAACCTCTATAATGAGTTGGGGAACCTTCACGTATACTTAAACCATTCTTTTAACGCCCATTTTTGCATTTACAAGCCTTTTTTAAGAATCACCCAAATTTCTCAATTTTTCGTGTGTGTTAGCCCATAGATCTGGAACCCGAAGCACCCAAATTTTTTTCTCAAATACTATTATGAGGACCTCCGTAATGAGTTTGGGAACCTTCATGTATGCTCACACTATTTTTTAACGCACATTTCCACATTTGCATGCCCTTTATAAAGAATCGCCCAAATTTCCTCATTTTTCGTGTGTATTAGCCCATGGATCTAGCCCCCAAAGCACCAAAAAATATTTTCTAAAAAAACATTATGAGGACCTTTGTAATGAGTTGAAGAACCTTCAGGTATACTCGCACCATATTTTTAACGTCCATTTCCGCATTTACATGCTCTTTTTAAGAATCACCCAAATTCTCCAATTTTTCGTGTGTATTAACCCATGGATCTAGCGCCTGAAGCACCCAAATTTCTTTGTCAAAAAATATTATGAGGACCTCCGTAATGAGTTGGGAACCTTCACATATACTCACAACATTTTTAAGGCTCATTGCCACATTTACAAGCCCATTTTTAAAATCGCCTATGGATCTGGCACCCAGAGCACCCAAATTATTTTTTCTCAAATAACTTTATAAGGACCTCTGTAATGAGTTGGGGAACCTTCACGTATACTCACACTATTTTTACCACCTATTTCCGCATTAAAATAAGCGCTTTTTTAAGAATCGTCAAAATCCCTCCATTTTTCATGTGTATTAGCCCATTGATCTGGCGCCAGGAGCACCCAAAGTATTTTTCTCAAATAACTTTATGAGGATCTCTGTAATGAGTTTGAGAACCTTCACGTATGCTCACACCATTTTTTTTTACATCCATTTCCGCATTTACGAGCCCTTTTTTAAAAATCACCCAAATTCCCTGATTTTTCGTGTGTATTTATGCCCATGGATCTATCGCCCGGAGCACCCAAATTTTTTTCCTCAAAAAACTTTATGAGGACCTGCGTAATGAGTTTGGGAACCTTCAAGTATACTTACACATTTTGTAAAGCACATTTTCACATTTACAAGCCATTTTTAAAAATCATCCAAATTCCCCTATTTTCCGTGTGTAGCCCATGGATCTTGCACCTAGAGCACCCAAAGTTTTTTGCTCAAAAACTTTATGAGGACCTCCATAATGAGTTGGGAAACCTTCAATTATACTCACACAATTTTTTACGCTCATTTCCGTATTTACAAGCACTTTTTATGAATCGCCCCCATTGATTTGGCATTTAGAGCACTCAATTTTTTTTTCTAAATTTTTTTATGAGGACCTCCATAATGAGTTGGGGAACCTTCACGTTTACTAACACCATTTTTTTAACGTCCATTTTCGCATTTACATACCCTTTTTTTAGAATCGCCCAAATTTCCCTATTTTCCCTGTGTATTAACCCATGAATCTGGCGCTTGGAGCACCCAATTTTTTTTTCTCAAAAGGTGTTATGAGGACCTCCATAATGAGTTGGGGAACCTTCACGTTTACTAACACCATTTTTTTAACGTCCATTTTCGCATTTACATACCCTCTTTTTAGAATCGCCCAAATTTCCCCATTTTCCCTGTGTATTAACCCATGAATCTGGCGCTTGGAGCACCCAATTTTTTTTTCTCAAAAAGTGTTATGAGGACCTCCATAATGAGTTGGGGAACCTTCACGTATACTCACACCGGTTTTTAACGCTCATTTCCACATTTACAAGCATTTTTTTTAAGATTCACCCAAATTCCCTGATTTTTGGTGTGTATTAGCCCATGGATCTGGTGCCTAGAGCACCCAAAATTTTTTTCTCAAAAAACTTTAGGAGGACCTCTGTAATGAGGTGGGGAACCTTCACGTATACTCACACCATTTTTTTAGTGCCCATTTCCACATTTACTAGCCCCTTTTTAAGAATCGCCTAAATTTCCCCATTTTTCGTATTTATTAGCCAATGAATCTGGCGCCCGGAATACCCAAAAACAATTTCTCAAAAAGTTTATGAGGACCAACGTAATGAGTTTGGGAACCTTCAAGTATACTCACACCAGTTTTTAACGTCTATTTCCACATTTACAAGCCCTCTTTTAAGAATCACCCAAATTTCTCTATTTTTAGTGTGTATTGGCCCATGGATATGGCGTCTGAAGCACCAAAATGTTTTTTCTCAAAAGACTTTATGAGGACCACTTCCAACAACTTTCTTGTTTCTTTTCTTTATGGTATGAGTTGTCATATTTTCTTGTATAAACTCTATTTTCTTAGTCTCTTTGTACCTGCTTAGACTAGTTCCTTTAGGAGGTGTGTTTCTAGAGTATTGTAAATAGGTTCACCAAAGTTCTTAATGTTATGAAGTTAATGAACTTTTGAAGAAATTCAATTATTTTCCATATGTTCCAACCTATTTGTGCGGTAAAGTTTCTCCTATCTAGATGTTAGAGTAGGTGCCCGCATGGCCAGTAGATTGGGTCGTGACAAACTTGATATTAGATCACAGGTTATCGGTCTCTTAGTACAAGACAAAATGTCAAATATAGTCATAAGGATTGGTGTGCCGACGTCCACATTTAATCATTAGGGGGCTATTAAGCATTCTAAGAATCGGTCTCACTTTTTCACTCTTTTTGTGTGGTGTGTCTCTTGTGGTATGAGTTGAGTCCAATTGATTTCTCAACGAAGTAATTTGGATGCAAAGGACATAAGAAAGGAAAGATTGGAGCCGGAATGGTTCCAATTGGTATCTGACTTTAAGGGTCATATGAACGCATGGATGGCCAGTTAGTGGTCATCCATAATGCATGTAGGTTGTCCTGAATGTGATTAAATTGGTGATGAATGATTAGTGGTTGTTTTGTGTTCATTTCCTCACTGGAATAACTGCCTATGTGTGAACTATACTTTCCTTATTGATTGGAATTGCGATGTGACTATTTAACATGTTGTGTGTGTCATTCCTGAAATGTTATGGCCAAGAGGTAAAGTCTATATTATACATGCCTGGGTATGATCTTGGGGTTATTCTAAAATGATGTGGGCTTACCGTTGGTAAAAAAATTGTAAGGGAACTTATTAATTTATGATTGTGGGAAAACTCTGATATAGGAACAGTCAGTATTAATTGGGAACCATAAGAAGATCTAACCTTGCTTTTATGATAATCATGTGCCTTAATTATGTGCTATTTAAGATCCTAGAATCCGAAATGAGTAAGGGATTCAAATGACAATGATACTAGTGTCAAGGGATAATCTTGAGATTGCATAGGTTGGCATTATTAAGGTGTTTTTAATAGTTGGTATAGTTTGGGATATGTTATGTTGCCGAACTTTTATGTTCTATTAGAATGTCTTCGGGTCGCCATAGTATGTGCCAAACCACTATAGCACTCTCACTATGGTGAGAGGTACCTTGCCATAGAGAAAGTCACTATAGTGGGGCACATGCGTTACAGCGGATCCCGCAATAGCTCTCTGTACAATGCTATAGCGGGAGAATTAGAGATTCAGCTCTACTTCTCCCAGTTTTGTGTTTCCAATCCCATTTCAATTCCTATCACCTGTTCAATTCATTTCAATACAAAAAACAACAAGAACTCATTCAAGCATAAATCCAAAGCATCCTAACACATAACAAGGGAAATAAACCATCCCAATAGCAAGCATTTATGTATTATCAAAACGAGAAAAGCAGTAAAAGAAGTCGTTTGCCCAAACAGGGCAAACCAAAATAGTGTCTATGTCTGAAAAGAGAGGGAATCCAACAAAGTTCCTACCAACCTCATACAGTGGGGTCCTCTACCTCTGGACCCTCTATGAAAGGAAACTCATCTAAGTCCTTTGGCTCCAGCTGGGGAAGCCCCTTCTCTGGGCAATGTAGCTAAACATGACCTTCATGGCCTTCCATATGCAAACCAACAAACAGTCCCAGAGCGACCCTTCCTCCTCTCAACATCAATCTCTCTGTGGAGTGTAGTTATGTCATGGGAGGGAGAATGTGGGGTTGAGGGTCCAACAGTAGTAGCCTCCATGTACCTCTTAACGGCAGTCAGGTCAGCCTCGAGGTGGCTACTAGAAAATGGGGGTTGTGACTGGGTGGCAGCTGGGTCGACATCCATGTACTCATCCTCTTCTGTACCTGATGATGTGGCTTGTCTACTCCCCACCTCATCTTTTCTCCTCCTCTTAGGTGTTGTGTAGGGCTCCTTCCTCACCAGTATGGGGTTGAACGCATTATCATGCTCCACATCATGGTCCATATCATCCAGGGGCATCCCTTCTTGCCTACAAAGCACAGATGCTAAACCAAGAAGGAAAGGTGATTTCTTAGTACCACAATAGAAGTCCTTCCACACAGACACTATCAGTTCCCCCACATTCACCGAGATTCCAGCAATGATGCAAGCTACTAGTAAGACCCAAGGATTGGTCACATCTGTAAGATTTTGATGGACGCATCGTCCGACCCACTAGTTTCAACAACTTTCGAGGGTCGGGCGAGTAGTAGTGGCTATTGAGCCTCTTCGTGGTAATCGAGCTAACCACTTCCCAGTACTTCTCTTCAACCAATATATTTCTAAGCCATGTAAGGTCTATCTCCCACATCTTATCCATGTACGGCTCATGAGAAACCCCAGGCATGCCTAATGCTAAATTCACCGATTGTGCATTGACCTGAACATCCACCCCTCGCATGTGGATAGTAGGAGCTGGAGAATCCTAGAGGAACGTATGAAGGTGGGAATGGATCTCACACACCCACCCACTCTGCGAGAAATGAGGGTCTCCACCAAAGAGCCCCAACCAAACTCATGTAGTGATTGTATAAAGCATGAGACTTTTCGACCACTCCCCCCATTTGAAGGACCTCTCAGAGCAAAAGCTCAATCTTTGTATCTCTCGAAACATTTACCTGCTAGAGGCATCCATAAACCTCGGGTAGTGGTAGGCTAGACCAATCACTCGTTCCATGGTAGGTTCCATTATTTGCCTGAAGTTGAAAAATCATGTGTTAGAAGATCATAGAATCATTCTAAGAGGACAACATATTTTGAAAAAAGTCCTAATATCTTCAGCCATAAGGGTTGTAGAATTTTTTTTACTTCTGTGGTAATGGCCAAGGTGTCGAAATTTTTTTGAGGTGTTTTTATATATTTTATTTTTTTGGACATTTACAAATTTTATTTTTTATTTTTTAGGGAAACCATTATTTTTTATATTTTAAAGTCATTGGTGCAAGTCAAAAAATGTTAAGGTGTTTTTATATTTTTAGGTCATTTACTAAAAAAAAATTGATTTTTTTTTAAAACCATTACTTTTTATATTTGAAAGTTATTGGTGCAGGTCGAAATTTTTTTGAGGTGTTTTTATATATTTATATTTTTGTATTTTTGTATTTTTGGACATTTACTAAAAAAATATTTTTTTGATTTTTTTTAGCGAAAACCATTAATTTTGATATTTTAAAATCATTTTAAGCGAGAAAGGGGGACCACCCTCTAAGCCTAAGTATTCCTCAATGACCGATAGCGTACAAGTACCGTGAGGGAAAGGTAAAATGAACCCTATTTAAGGAGTGCAATAGAGAACTTGAGATCCAATGCGAACAATCAGTCGAAGGAGCGGAGCTTAGAGCCTTTACTTTATGTAAAGCGCACTCACTCTAACGGTGTACCTTTTACATGATGGGTCAGCGAGGAAATGGGATCAGCGATTGAAGTCATTTGGTGTAGGCATTTTTTTGAGGTGGAATCTTCTAGTTCTTTCTATTTGACCCAAAACTGATCGATCTAGCCATTGCTATAGCGGGAGGCATCACGGCGTTCAAAGTGCTATAGTGGAGGCTACTGCCTGCTATAGCGACATCCTCAATCTAGCCATTGCTATAACGGGAGGCATCACGGCGTTCAGAGTGCTATAGTGGAGGCTACTGCCTGCTATAGCGACATCCCTTATAGCCAAGATGAAGGCTATTACAGTGACCTTCATCGTCCCAAAACTCTGGGGGGGCACGTCAATGACGCCCCTTGACCCAAAAAATTCCATTTTCCATAAAGTTTTTCTACAAATTACTGTTCCTTAAGCTTCCATCTACAAATATGCATAAATCCAGTCATTTCAGTCCTAAATCATGTCTGAATCTATGTTTCCCTAAAAAAACCTTTAACTTCCCCAACCATTTTGGAACCACTTTCAGCCTTTCCTCATGTTATCCTTATGCCCACAACGCTGTAATAGCATTGTAAACGTAAGGGGAAGCCCTATGCTTTATGAATTTTGAAACTCAAAGTGGTTATTCACAAAACTTCAAAAAGACCCAATTCTTATTCTACTTTATTTTATTCATAGCATGCAATAATTTCTAAGCGTAAAACAAAGTAGGATACTTGATGGTTACATTAGTTTGTCATTTTGAAATGGAGTGATGGAGAGTTGAGAGAGTTTAGGAGGATAAAGCGAGAGAAATTTGTGTGAAAACCCATTTCTTTCCCTCTTATGTTTCTTATTTAGGAGGATAATGGGATAAAAATGGGCATGAAAACCCATTCCCCTCCCTCTTATGTTTGTAATTTACACGAGGCTACTATAAAGGTTGGTCAGTCGCTACAGCGGAGCCGTTATAGCGGGGTTATGGCTATTATAGTGTGTTCCAATATAGTGGGAATAATAGAAATGTTGTTGTGGTTTCTTACGTTCAAATTTCCTTTTTGCATAATCTTGGGTACGTGGGAGAAAGTAACATGATGTCTCCTGCATAGAAGGAGCGTATTCTCAACATGCCAAATCATGTAGTAATCTTTAATAACCGGTCTGTTATTTTTCTACCTAGGTAGTCGTTCGAGACGAACAATGGGTAAATTGGTATTTATTGTAACGAACCAATCGTCGTTACTAAAAAGCATCTCATGATGTGGAGTACCAAAAGTTCTTAAGGGTAGTGCAAGAATTTTTAAAATTGGAGCACTAAGAATTTTGGCTTAAATTAACTTCGGGGGCAGGTTGACATCATCATGCCACAGCAGGAGCCTTCCCGCTATATCAATTTGAGAGTCGGTATAGCGGGACGTCAAATTTCATCAACTTAATAATGTGTTGTCTTTATTTTTCTCACTTTTAAAGGGAGAAAATAAATGGGTGTTGCTTCAAAAACCCTCCAAAAGCACTTGGGCCAAGGGAGAAATGGAGGAGGGAGAATTTTCGTGCAAGGGAGGTGAAAGTCTATGGATTTTCAATGCCCGTTTGTCAAAGGTTGCTTCTAGAGAATCATATTCATGGGCTAGGTTTATATGTAGTTTCTTGGCGCCCAGGTAGGTAGGTTTTCTTTCCAACCGAGTAGTTAGATCTGTTTTTACCTCATTTTATCTTGTAAATATTTGGAAATTGTACGCCTAGGCCTTCGGGCACAGAGTTTGGATGGCTAATGGTTGTGGCTATGTGTTGTTAGGGCAGAGATAAGGGGACACATAGGAGGTGGCTCTCTAGTTCATGGATAGTCTTGAGTTTTCTTGTTAGGATGGTCATATGTTCCCGGTTTATGTATGTATGCATGTCTACTTCTTTGTAGTATCATTTGTAAAATGCATGGTAGGTAGATATATAAAGTCACATCATGTAGTCAATCTCATGCTATGAACTTGTGATTGTGGCCTGTGGGTTTCAAGTTGTCTTTTTTATTGTCCTATGTGTTTGTGCATGATTTTGAATATTTGTTGGTTGGCTCGGGTACCACGCCTGGTACATGATATCCCCACGGTTGGCTCATATATCATGCATGATATATACTAACGGTTGGTTCGAGTACCACACCTAGTATGGGGATATCTATGCATGATTTGCTCGGGTACTACATCAGTGTACTAAATAAGGATGGCTCAGGTATCATGCCGGTACACTAACATTTTGGTTTAGGTTCCTTAAGAGGACCAACTATGTCATTATGGCTCCATGAGTGGACCTGGTGTATTCTTGCATAATGTAATTGTTACAGTTTGGATCTCTAAGTGGTCTGGTTACTTGAAAAGTGAGTTGATCTCATATTTGACTAGTATTTGACCATGTGGAACACAAATCATGCATGTTACGGTACATATGGGTAAGGTGATAGTGGAGCTAAGCAAATTTCTCATTGCATCTAAACTTTTGGGTTTTTTATGTATATTTGTTTACTATTGAGTTGAGTTTATGGGGACTCAATTATTTAGTTGTCTAAGTTGTGTTTATTTTAGTCATGAGGGTCTTGATTTGAGATGAATCTGGACATAGTTGGCTAAGGATGAGTTGGGCTAAGGTGCCAATGTCACTTATTGTTCCAAAAAGGTCCGGGTTTGGCATGAGTATTGTAAAACAATACAGGTTAGTTTAAAGGGCTAGTGATAGTTTGATATCCAGTTACATTTATTTGGTAGATGGATTAGACTTCGATTATAAATTATTGCGACATAACATGTAGTCTTGGGGAAGCCATAGGTTGGCATATTTGAGGTGCTTAGTCATAGTGTTTACTTGGGAAGGGTAGAGGTAAGGGAATAGAGAGGTGGGGTAGTGTGACTTTATATTGCATGACTTTCTGTTTATTTTCTTTATATTATGTGGTAGGTTTGGGTCGACTGATGCCTACTAGTACGTGTTATTTGTATTGATACTACTCTTGTTATGTCACTTGGTATAGTCTGGTTAAAGGATTAGTGATGTTTCATAGGTTCTGACGACGATGAACTCCAACAACTTCCATTTTTATGTTTTTTATGCTGGGAGTTGTCTTATTTTTCTTGTATAAATTGTATATCCTTAATCGCTCTTGTAGTCGCTTAGGTTAGTTCCTTAGGGTGTTTTTCAGTCTACCGTAAATAGGTTTTACCAAAGTTTTGTGTTCTTAAAGATATGAAGTTAATGAACTTTTGTAGAAATTCGGTTATTTTCTGCATGTTGTGACCTGTTTGGGTAGTAAGGATTCTCCTATCAAGGTGTTAAAGTAGGTGCCCACACGGCTCGGTGGGTTGGATCATGACAGTTTGATTGTGTTTTAGTAATTCAATATAACTAATACTCACATAACTTATGGGGAAATTCATGAATAATTTTATGCAGGGTTAAAGGTGTAATAAGTTATGTGGGTATTAGTTATACATGAATTAAAATAATAAAATTACATAATTACCCCTATCAATTTACTTTCAAAATCTTTTTTTACTATATGTATTTTTTTTTTTAAAAGTGTACCTACCAAGAGAAAAGATTGACATGGTAGTGGTTAGTACTGCTGGAAGAGAGTTGAACAATGCTTTTAAAAATCTCTTGGAGTCCTCTAAATTCTTGTCTTAGACATTAGTTCAGACAAATAGTGAAGGATGTTTTGTATGTCCCAACCTTTTCTACTTTGTTTAATTGAATTTTACTAGAGTTATATACTTAAATTGTAAAAACTGATTGGTTTAGTGTTTTGTATAAGAGAGAAAAAAGTGGTTATATTTATTAAGATTTTGTTAGTTTTTGGAAGTTTTATAAGGAGAGAAAAGAATTTATTATTGCAACGGAGGTAGTAGTTATTTTTCACCATGTTCTTATTAATTAACTTCAGTTTATGTGATAGTTATTGATTACCTTCAATTTATATGATAGTGTAAACAATATGTAGATTACCATCGTCAATAGAGAACGTCATCTCCAATCACTCTCTATTTCACCTTGTACTCTCCAATTATAGATAGTTGAACAGTAGTTCACCATACTCTCTATTTTACTTTTTGAATATTATATTATTATTTCTATTATATAATATTATAAGTAATATATTATCAATCATATAAGGCCATTACTTAATCTCTAATATTCATTTAAAAAAAATATATATTATTTAATATATACTATTTCCATTCCGAAATAATAATATTTAAAATATTTTTATTTTATTTTCGTCACTTTAAGTGATACAATTTGAAATTATTATTAATTTTCATTAATGCAATTATCGTAGGACGCTCACGTTTGTGGAGAAAGGAAGTGTTACATGATATAATGACTACATGTATTATACTGTACAATATGATAATCAAGGATGTATGTAATCTTAATGCACCAATTCAAGATGTCGTAGAGGCTTCAACTACAACAACAGAAATGGTGGTAGATGAAAATTTTCAATTTGAACAACTTTTAGCTAGACATAAAAAAAAAAAAGCAAGGACAAAAAATGCTCATTTTGAACTATGTAATGCATTAATAGAGCATTTATAGAAAAAATTAAATAATCTTGAAAGTTGAGTATTTATATAATGTTTATATAATTGTATTTCATTGATGATTTCACTTTTAATTGAATTGTTTATTAATATGTATATTGTATAATAGGTTCAAGTCATCCAGTCCCCTTAAAGTTGTTCACATATGTCACTTAGACACATCAATCTAGTATTGTACCTATTGAACACCTCTACTATTCTTAATTTGAACTACTTAGACACTTTATGCAGACGTGACACAAAAAATGTGATTCACGCCATACTAGCGCGTGAATCAATATTTTAATATTTTCCCTTTTCCTTTTCAATTCTTTATTCCTTTTTTTTCTCATTATTTTTTCAAAAAATGAGTAACAATCTTTTTCTATTTCCTCTCTTTCAAGACAACACGACCCCTTCCACCACCACTTCTTCACAATAAGTCACCACCTTTTTTTTTTATATAAATTTCCTTTTTTTTTTTTTTTAATCTTCTTATCATTGTACTATAATTTTTTAGATGTATAACTACCTTTGTCATCTTTTTTGTCGGAAAAAATAGAGACCGCCATCTGCGATTCTTTCCCAGAAGAAATGTAAACAATTACGTCTTCTTTATTAGAAAAAATGAAGACCATTATCCACGTTTTTTTGCCGGAAAAAATAAAAATCATTATTCAAAAAAATTCTCTCTCTTCACCTCCTCGCACACACACTGCCCCCAACCCACACCCCTTCTTCCCCACAAAACAAAGCAAAAAAAAAATTAAAATAAAAAATAAACAAAGGAAGAATAGATTTTTTAAGAAAACACTACCAAGTTAAAATGGGAATAAGAAAGAAGGCATAAAGAAAAATAAAAATAGTAAACTCATATTTAATATAGAGTCAATGTTGAAACCTCCATTTTTTTCTAAATGAAGAATAACAAAATGGTGGACAAGGGTGACTGTAAGGGAAAAAGAAGAAAGGGGTGGGTTGCGATGGGGTGGGACGGTTGGGGGTGGAGTAAGGGTGTACAAGTGGATTTATTTATTTATTTATTTTTTTAGTTGGAATTCTTTATTTTTAGATTTGGATTTTTTTTATATTTTAAAATGATTTTTATAATTATTTTAAATTAAAATGTCATGTGTCTTCATTTTATTTGTTATTTTGTTATATCATCTATATGTGTAATAGATGTGCTTCCTCTTTTGACTAGGTGTCAGAAAAATGTTTGATAGGTATTTATTTTTAAGATTGGAGTGTCTAATAGGTAGAAGGTGAATTGAGGTGCCTAAGTGAAATATGCAGACAACTTTAACGGGTCGTGGATGACTTAAGTCTATATAATATTTTCTTGCAATTTATGTTATTTAGAAATTTAGAATAAAATATAAACTTATTTTAAATAATGAACTCGAAAAGAATTTTTTTTATATTACATGAAAATTATATAGGGTGATTGTTTGGAAAAAAAGAAAGAAAATATTTATATTATGAAATAAGAAAATAAAAATAAAATAGAAATTATATATATATAAAGAGAACCCTAGGCACGTCTCCGTGGCGCCACCACAAACCAGGATTCCCTTTTAATTTATTTATGGGAAAATGCATAAGTACCCCCCCAGCCTATGCCCAAAATCCCTGAGACACACCTAACCTTTACTAAGGTCCTATTACCCCCCTGAACTTATTTTTTAGTTAATTGTTTACCACTTTTCGGCCTACGTGGCTGAGTCCGTGATTTCACCTATTTTAGGCGCGTGGGTGCAGCTTTTTGACAGCACTGACCAATAAAAATTGGTCATGTGTTAAATTAAACTTGGAAAAAATAAATATTAACTCAATTGT
>JAJOOS010011501.1:0-31639 GCA_029582725.1 Solanum chiquidenum | reverse complement strand
TCATAAAATAGGCTTTAGGGACTTAATCCCTCATATCATATAGCTCAAAGGTTTCTAAGATGAGAATGACCTTTCATCATAGAACCTACATTATGTGAGAATATCCTTTCACATAGTCATACCATATTCATAACATAGTCTAGTTACAATTGAGGAAACCTTTCAATAGACTCACTTTCACTAGATTATCATAAACCTTATTCATTCATTCATGTGTGTGTACATATGTAAGAAAGCCTTTCACATAAACACCTTTATACGACACATATTCATACCTTGCTAATCATACACTTTGTAGGCATAATAAGATGTAAGGGTGCATATAAGAGTTAACCTTTCAATAGACACCATAACACATCATATTTATAGCTATACATGTATAGTGTGTGTGTGCGCATATTGGTCCTCATAGTGACATAATAGCAACATCATTGATATTGAGTGCACTTCCCTTCAAGGGATCACAACACATTCACAATGTCCCCAATTAATGAGCAATTCACATATAAAGCCTTTAGGGATTCTAGACCACACACCCACACTTCATCATAGGAGACAAGGACACATTCAACATTGAATAGGTACTCCTAACATGTATATGATCACACATCCATATAGAGGTCATATAGGTAGGGGTCATTCCACAATAGTACTTAACATAATCAATCATGTAGACCACACCTTATCCCTAACATTATCATTTACATTATACTCCTCGTCATCAACACACTTTAAACATCATGCTAGCATTGAGGATTTCATACATAACCTTCATAGCACAACTTCATAAACATATGCATCATAATCATCAATTCACTTCACATCTATTTCCCTCAAGGACATGATCTCAACATGCATATATAGACAAGAAGGAAACACCGCCACCATAAGTGGACCAAACCACACAATATCAATTCTCATACTATAGACTAGAAGTTAGGTCAACCTACCAATTCTCCAAGACATGATCACCATGGATCAATCCTCAACAATTCATAATCAAGTGACATAGATATCAATAGGAATAAACAATGTAATTCAATAAGATAAACATAATCTAAGTACAATTCTATAAACAAAAGGATCAACCCATAACTTTGCCCATAAAGCCATAATTCTCAACTCATCAATATACCAACAATTCAACATGAATAAGTATAGATAATCATAGGAAACATCAATACAATCTAATATAAACATAATTTCACCAATATAAATCATATTCACAAAGACCCACATCATAGGCCAATTTTAGAGAATTTGGGGATCATGGGTTCTTCAAGAATTCCTTTGAAAATTATCTTAAAAACCTTAATTCCACATAAATTCATCAATAGAATGATTTAGAAAATTGTTTGACAAGAGACCCATGTTTAGATTGAAAATTGGGAATTTTGGTCTTTGAATCACTTTTGAAGATCTTTGATAGAACTCCTTGAATGAGAGGTTATTCAAGAATCAAGAGTTACCATACCTTAATTATTGAAGACCCATGAAATTGAAGAAGAAATCAGTTGAAAACTCATCTTCTAGCTTGAGCTTCATCAAGGTCTTCAATGGAGTTTTGAGAGAATTTATTTTTGAGAGGGAAGGGTCAATTTGAAGAATGGGGTCTAATTCGAGGTTTCGGGGTTTTAACCAACTTAAAATACCCTGAAATAGGTATAATAACCGTTTATAATAATTCCCCAAAGTACCCAAACTACCCTTCACTTAGTTGGACCTTTTAAACAAGTCAAACTTGAGTTTGTTTTCGCAGATTTCGTCGGGGATCAAGTTCGCGACGCGGAGGTGTTCCCACAAGATTTTAGAAATAAAATTCCGAGACAGTAGAGTCCGCGACATGCCCGCGACGCGGACCAAACTTTTGACCCTCGGTGGAGCTAGTCTGCGACGCGGACATGTTTGGCCAAGGGTTGGGGTCCTCCTCGGGGACCCTTAGGGTGGTCCCGGGGAGTCGTACCCGAACGTTTTGACCCTAAAAACATTTATTAAGACACTAGGGTCACCTCCACTGATTTTAGACTCCAAACAACACATAAAAATGTGAACAACTTACTAGAACACACCGACACGTAAGAGACTAGTTTCCGAACGTCTTGGTCGTCCCTTGACGTTTGACTTCCAAACTCTTTAAAACTGACTTAAAAGGCTATTCTTCATTATTTTAACAAGTTATTAATGCATAAAACCCGTGTGATGCTCTACTTTATCCTACTTCATTTTGTGGGTCGTTACAATATCCCCCACTTAGGAACATTCGTCCTCGAATGACACTTAAAACACTTCCGAGGACTCAATGACCCAACTAGCAGCTCACAATACGCAACATACAACATCAACATAAGTGCACACATCAAGGAGGAACATCAACTCCACTTAAAAGGTTCAAAACAACTTTGTGCAATTCAAGAAAGTAGCAACACATCTACCAACTCCTTATGCACTAACTTTACTATTTCCCATTTCATTGGAGGAACTTCCTTCTCCAAATCATCATATCATATAGGAATTTAATCCACAACATCACTATGCTCAAAACTCTTTACTTCACATAAGTATAGGAGGAACTACCTTCTCCATATTCAATGAGCATCAACACATGCATTAAGCATTCAACAAGACATTTCTTTAACAAGACAACATCAAGCATGCTCATTACAACTCCCATGAAGACAACATCACACAACATCTATGGGTGCAATTTCAACCATGAGAAACAAAGTTCGTGAAAACTCAAAATACAACTTAAGCATGAATTTTTACAAAAATATGCACATACAAGGAGATCCTGTCATAGTCATCATTCTCATTTCCAACACCAAAGAAACACAAAATGCAACTATCTCATTAAAGCACATTATGCAACTTTATCATAAGAAATCATTTAAGCATGCACTTCAAATCAACTCATGCAACACAGGCAAGTAGAAACTTTATTCACCGACTCATAATGCATCAACCACATAGGCCTTTCTCATGTTCATAGGAGGAACTACCTTCTCCTAATAATGATATGATATTTACCCCTTTTATATCATCATAGGGTCCAATATATAATGGCTTTTAAATGCACACATAGAAATGATCAACATTTCCACTCATGAGGCAATTAAGCAATTCATACTAGTTGCACCCTAACATGAGGATTATAGATCATCTACTAGTTTTATCATTTAATCATCATACTATCAAGAACATACTTGGCATTACCATGTTTAGTTATGTTCAAGGAGGGGCTACCTTCTCCTAGCCACAACAGACACACATGGCATCTTAAATCTCATAAGCAAGCATTACACAAAGGTCAATTCATTTAAGGAGAAATTCTCAACTTCTAACCTAAGCATGCTCATACTATCTTCCTCATGAAGTCAAGATCGCATTCACCATATAAAGATGCATATTGACATGAAAAACATGAATTTTATTACAAAAATTCCATTTTTATGTAATAAGAATCCTTCAAAACATGCATAACATAGTGTCTTCTAGGACATGCATAACATACGGAGATCATGCAACTCATAATCATATGCAGGACTCCAAAACATGAACAAGCTACTAGGAACTCTTTGGTCTCAAGCTTGAATAAATATAGAAGGAAAAGATAAGGATATCAACAACCTTACTACTCACTCATCATCCCCCACTTATGGTAAACCCATCTAAGAGAACATTAAAGTAACCAAGAGAACTATCACTTACCAATTAAGCACAATGTCCCCCTCTTGGGATCAAGTTATGCAAACTCCTTTAATCATTGCCTTCTTCATCTCTAAGGTAGGAACCATTCTCCACCAAATTTTCACTATACTCCCTTAGGTGAGGTAGGTTGGTATTGGTAGGTGAAAACACACTTTAGGCAATAAAAAACAGAAAATATATTATATATGAGAAAACTAATATAACACAAATACTTGTAACAAATTAACAATAACATGATGAGTTATGGTAAAAAAAGAGGATAAATATCTAGTACATCTCTCTGAATGTTTTCCCTCGGCACATGTTTAGCGAGGCTTGCTAACGTGTGCCTTGTTTGAAAAGATGCCCTCATCATTAACATAGCTGGCCAAGTGGGTTACTACGGTAGACTGCACAGGTAATAAACTCTCCCAATCACTTTTGGGAGCTACCTTCCCCCACAATTCTGCTCCATTCCAGATGGGGGGGGGGGAGATTTCTCGACACAAACTCAACAGACTTGATTAGGTTAAAGGATTTTGTGGACTCTAGAACTATCCCATCTACACAACATCTCCAATTCTCATAGGCGAACACGTCAACACAAAACACCCCGAGTAAAGAAAACATACTATGGCAACAATCATCAAGCTCAGAAGGGAAAAACCTTTTCATATATAACACCAAGCACAATGCAGGGTAAGAGAGTGGTCATCATAGAGGTAGCAGACTTGAAACCTCAAGAAAATTATTGGAAACTGCCCTTATTAGTTTTATTGGGGTGGGGGGCAGAGACGCCATACATGAAGAGTATGGAACTTTGTATTGCAAATGCCTATAGGTTCTCTACAAAGCCCCAAATATTAGCCCATGAATAAATTTGATTCCCAAGAAGAATGTGATAGGGCTTTGATGGGTGTCACGCCCCGAGGCTACCCCCTTGACGTAACACGAGACCTAGGATCACGAGTGACCCCAAGATAACCCTGAGTCTGGCATATCATAAGCATATTGAAAATAACTATGTAAAACATGAACTATGCGGAAGCTAAATCAATAGATATTTGAAGAGGAACAAGCCCAACTAGTCTGAATGTAAATATAACACAATGTATGAGTTTTAGTGAAGACTTAAACAACACTTAACAACTCTCAAACTGAATCTACTACCATTTCTGAAAAGCCTCTAACTGAGTTGTGTTGCTGGGACATGGCCCGAGTTAACTCTAACAAAACTAAAAACTAGAAGCAAAGACTAAAATAGAACGCAATCTATTGTCCTCAAAATATGAGGATTCACCACTAAAGCTGCTGAATGGGGAAAAATCGATCTATGTGTGATCTAGGTGCTTAGTACCTCAACCTACATTATGTAACGATGTAGCGCAAAGTATGCTTCAGTACTTGGAATGTACTGAGCATGCAGGATATATATACTACAATGAATAAAGTATATAGGTTGAACAATACATAAGTGAGCAATGACATAATCTGAAACAAGATATAGATATGTACTGAAGTATAACTAAAAAGAACTGAACTGAATGCAATGACCAAGTACTAATCATGGATGTAACATTCTGAACTGAATTCTGAAGTATATTCTAAATACCTGGTCAAATGCACTAAGAGTTTGAGTGTGGGAGCAAATATTAACCGACATAAATTGCGTGATCTAAATATGGAGTCCGATGTATACGCCCCATCGAGAGGACCCAATATACCTTGCCAAGGGTATAAAGACATGGCTGTGGCGTGATCACTAATACTAATGCCCAACAAAAGGGAATTATAATCCTATGCGGGCACGTAGTTCCAGGACTTTGAGGGTACGCTGAACCCTAGTCCAACTTGGTTCTAAGTCTACTCCCAACTGAATACATATGAAGCTAAAATGCAGTAAATACTGAATATCTCAAAATACTGACATGCTAACTAAGAATGCAACATTTATATACTGAAAATGTGACATTCGAAATATGGAGCATGATATTCTGTTTAGCCGACCTAGCAAGTATAATTCATGAACTAGGAGAATTTATACAAACTAGGGTTCTGATTTTTATACAAGGAATTATGCAAAGTCTCCAAAAACACATACTAGTTCGACTATGGATTCGATAACAGCTGAAATCACAAAAAATTCCCAAGATTTTACAAACCCTAGGTCTAAACAAGCTATGTAGAATCAAGGAATTGACTGAATTCTAGGGACCTAGTGAATGAAACAAACCCACTAGTGAAATCCCACATACCTGGTGATGAAATCTACAGAGAAATTGTTTAGATTTTGAGGCTGAACCTTGAAGAACACCTCTGCTTGTTCTTGAGAAGAAGCTATCGACTATTCTCTTCTTTCACTCTAGGTTGGGTGATTTTTGGAGAGTGAGGGTTCTAGGTAGGTTCTGACTAGATAATTAGGCTTAGACTGAGTAAAATAATGTAGTTTAGGCATGAAACTGCATAGTTTAAGTGCCTATTGCATAGGGAAAAGGACCAAAATGACCCTGACTTAAAACTGACGAGTGCGACCTACTACAGGACTGACGGGAAGGTGTTTGAACTACCAACTGTCAACTGTATCATGGTTCATGCTCTGCCCAACAGGACTTCACTAAAACGAGCATAACTTTTTACTCTGAGCTTGGATTTTAGCAAACTCGGTGGATTGGAAAGGGGATTCAATTATCTTTAATTTTATAGGTCATGAGCCACCTAATTAATTTTATGCTAAAGGATATGACCGTTTGAAGTTGACCCAAAAACTATTTTCCTCTAAATAACTGTTGATTGTCACCTACGGCCAGACCTATGGTCCGTAGGTTCAACCACGGACCGTACTGGTCGGCAGTGGGTGGGATCAGAGATCCCTAAATCCTGGACCCCAATGCCGGAGCCCACATACGTACCATGTTCCAGACCACGGACCATTGGTGGCTTCCGTGGTTCTGGTACCAGGTCATGGAAAACTTCATTGTTTCCATCTTTTCGAATCTGAGGTATTACAATATCTCCCCCTTGGGAACATTCGTCCTTGAATGAAGTCTAAACAAGATGAGGTGGAGGGAAGGAGCTGCAATCCCTACCACTAAGTACTAGAAACTGATATCTAACTGAATTGAGTTTCATGAACATGCAAATATGCTGAAATTCAAGAATATCTGAGGCAACAAGATACTGAAACTGAATTACTCAAGAGTAAACTGAGATACTGGAGAGGAATTAGTAGGTCAATCTGAAACGAAATTGGCAGGAAAGAGGTGAGGATACTTGGCCATCGTGGCTGCTTCTGCTTCCCAAGTAGATCCTACAGACATACTCCTCCACAAAACCTTTACTGAAGCGACTTCCTTATTTCTCAGCCTACGAACCTGACGTTCACGAATTTCAACTGGCACCTCATCATAAGTGAAACTATCCTTCACAACCACACTCTCTAATGGTACTATCAATGCCGGATCAGCCACACACTTCTTTAACAAGGATATGTGAAAGACTGGATGAACCACTGCTAGTTCTGCTGGCAACTCTAACTCATAAACCACATTACCATCCCTTTTCAGGATTCTGTAAGGACCTACATATCTAGGACTGAGCTTCTATTTCTTGACAAATCTCATCACCTCCTTCATAGGTGACACCTGCATGAAAACCAAATCATTGATTTCGAACTCCAAATCCTTCTCCTCACATCTGCATAGGACTTCTGACGACTCTGAACTACATTTAGTCTATCTCTGATGAGCTGAACTTTTTCCATTGCCTCATGAACTGAATCTGGCACAATCAAGGCTGCTTTACCTACTTCAAACCACCCAATTGGGGACCTGCATCTACACCCATATAGGGCTTCATACGGGGCCATCTGAATACTGGAATGAAAGTTATTATTATAGGCGAACTCTATGAGAGGTAGGTGATCATCCAAACTACTCTTGAAATTGATCGCGCAAGCTCTCAACATGTCCTCTACGGTCCGAACGGTACGCTCTGCCTGACTATCTGTCTATGGATGAAATGTTTTACTGAGATTTACCTGAGTACCAAGACCTTTCTGAAACGATTTCCAAAAATGACAGGTAAACTGAGGACCTCTATCTGAGATGATAGACAAGGGAGCTCCATGTAACCTGACTATCTTATTGATGTAGAGTTTGGCGTACTCCTCCACTGAATCTATAGTCTTGACACCAAGAAGTGAGTGAACTTAGTGACTCAGTCCACTATCACCCAAGTGGATTCATGCTTTCTGCGGGTACGAGGTAGAACCGTAATGAAGTCCATGTTTATCACTTCCCACTTCCATGTAGGAATGTTAATCTCTTTAGTCATACCTTCTGGTTTCTGATGTTCTAATTTAACATGTTGATAGTTAGGACACTTAGCCACAAAGTCTGCTATGTCCCTCTTCATGCCGTTCCACCAAAAGAATTCCCATAGATCATGGTACATCTTAGTGGCACCTGGATGAATGGAATACCTGGAGTTATGAGCTTCTGTAAGGATCTGCTGCCTCAACTCACTCACATTAGGAAAACATAAGCGACCCTGGTAACGAAGCACATTATCTCCCCCTTGGGAGAAAACCTCAACTTTCTGCTGATGAACTGCACCTTTCAACTGAAGTAATATAGGATCATTGTCCTGTCTTTCCTTAACCTCCGCTACCAATGAAGATTCTGATCCATTATGAACTATCACACCACCATCTAATATGTACGTAAGGCAAACTCCTAAGCAAGCAAGCCGGTGAACATCTTTGGCAAACTCTTTCTTTTCTTCCTCATTAGTGCTACACTACCCATTGAGAGTCTGATGAGACCATCTGCCACTACAGTGGCCTTACCCGAATGGTAAAGCACATTCATGTGATATTCTTTGAGGAATTCAAGCCATCTCCTCTAACGAAGATTCAACTCTTTCTGGGTGAACACATAATAGAGGCTCTTATGATCTGTGAACATATCAACATGAACACCATACAAGTAGTGTCTCAAAATCTTTAGGGCAAATACTATGGCTGTAAGTTTGAGGTTATATGTTAGGTAATTCTTCTCGTGGACCTTAAGATGTCTAGAAGCATAAGTTATGACCTTAATTCTCTGCATCAACACACAACCTAGGGCGACCCTAGATGTATTACAATAAATCACATAACCGTCTGAACCATCTGGTAGAGTCAAGACAGGAGCTGTAGTCAACCTAGTTTTCAGTTTTGAGAAGCTTTTCTCACACTCATCTTACAACTGAAACTACACCTTTTTCTGAGACAACTTGTCAACGGGGAAGCTATGGATGAAAATCCTTCCACAAACCTTTTATAGTAACTGTCCAAATCCAAGAAACTTCTGATATCAGTCAGAGAGGTGGGTCTGAGCCAGTGCAGCACTGCCTTAATTTTTTGAGAATCCACTCGGACCCTTCGCTGGATACCACGTGACCAAGGAAAGTGACTGACTGTAACCATAATTCACATTTGCTAAACTTAGCGAATAATTAGCGATCTTTGAGAGTTTGCAGAACAACTCTCAAATGAGTGGCATGCTCCTCCTCTCTCCAAGAATAAATGAGGATATCATTAATAAAGACAATAATGAACAAGTCCAAATATTGTTTGAACACCCAGTTCATTAAGTCCATGAAAGCTGCATGAGCATTTGTTAGTCCAAAAGATATAACTACAAATTCATAATGAACATACCGAGTTCTGAAGGTTGTTTTTGGGATGTCACTATCTTTGACTCTGAGCTGATGATAGCCGGATCTGAGGTCTATCATAGTAAAACAACTAGTACCCTGAAGTTGGTCGAACAAGTCATCAACCCTGGGGATGGGATACTTATTCTTAATTGTGACTTTGTTCAACTAACGATAGTCAATGCAAATTTCGAGAGAAGCGTCTTTCTTTTTCACGAACAATACTGCAGCACCCATGGAGAGATACTAGGTTTGATGAAGCCCTTATCTAGAAGGTCATTCAATTGTTCTTTCAATTCCTTAAGCTCATCTGGAGCCATTTTGTAAGGAAGAATCAAAATAGGATGGGTATATAGAAGGAGATCGATTCTGAAGTTGATTTCTCTTTCGGGAAGATCTCCGGGAAGATCTTCTGGGAGCAGTTCTATAAACTCATTTACTCCTGGGACGGACTCAAGAGTTGGGGTTTCAGAGTTTGAATCCTTAACCTAAACGAGATAATAGATATACCATTTGAAAATCATTTTCCTAGACTTAAGGTAAGAGATAAATCGACCTAATGGCACTGTGCTACTACCCTTCCACTCTAAGTGTCACGACCCAGGGGTACCCCCTAGATGTAACATGACGTACAAAACCCCGAGAGGCCTCATACAAGCCACTTATCTTTCACAGTCAAGATAATAGAAATTCACGAGAATTTAAAACATTTCAACACAATCAAAGTTTTCATTTCAAAAGCGGAAGTCTAATACACTCGTCTAAAAAACCATCTAATACAATAAATTATTGGGAAACAACCCATACAACAATGTTCAAAACTGAAATAAAAAACATGAGGAAAGTAGTGGACAAATCCTTGAATGCTATGAGGACTCACCAATCTTCAAGTCTTGCCTCTACTATAGATCCTAGCCATAGGGATTAGAGTCAAGATCGCCGGACCTACATTTGGATAAAAAATGTAGGCCAGAGTATGCGTTAGTACAAGGATGTACTAAATATGATAGCTTGCATAAACATAACACAAAACATAAGCGTTAGACAACATAAGTCATAAAGCATAATCAATGCACATAATAGGTCATTATAACATGAGAGGAGTACTTCTTGAAGTAGCCTCAATTCATCCTTAGTCAAGACTTGGGTAACCGCCTCTAGTATTACTCATCATGGAAGGCAACTCAAGCAACAATCCAAGCTAATCAATAATCATAAAATTTTACATATTATAGCTTACTTTTAAAGACATGGGGAATTTCCACTTGCCTAACTATAAAAGATCATTGGTACTTGCCTCTTATCCTTCTTATTGCCTCTTGCCCAATTCATACTTAGGATCATGGGTACTCACCTCTTGTCAAACTTACATAATAGGAACGTGGGTAGTCACCTCTTGTTCAACTCCATAGAATAAGGGTAATCACCTCTTATTCTAAGCTAATGAATATGGGTAATCGCATCATATTCTTTTCTCATTTAGAGGTCATGGGTAATCACCTCCAGCCTCATCAATTTCATAGTCTTTTAACTTATATTCCTTTTAGGTGAGAAATCCTTTCAACCTAGAATCATTCAATGTGAGAAAGCCTTTCACATTCATAAATACATAAAGGAAATCATGTGGGAAGAATCCCTTCCACAACAATCACATCAACAATCAATGACTAATACATAAGCTTCACTCTCAAAGCCATTCTTATCATAATTAATCACATATGCTTCAATCTCGAAGAAATTCATAATGTACCTTATCAATCCTGACAAAATACATCTAAATCCATAATTTCTCCTTTCATAACATAAAACCCCTTTTTCATCAATTTCTACTTTGATACATGGTTAGGCATGGGTACATGAAAATTCATCATAAAAGCATAGAATCTTCTCAATTCATGCATAATTAATCATGATTCACTCAATTGAATCAATATTCACAAAGACGCATAAATTACGAGAAAACCTTGACTCAAATTGGGGAATTCTACTTTTCAATTGGGAGAACTTAGGGGCTCCATGGATGCAAGGATTCCATAGATGAAAAGCTATCATAACTTGCTATCAAATCCCACAAATGATTGGAGAATAAATAATTGACCTTGAGCCCTAGCTTCAATCCTTCTTCTTTTTCAAGTTCTAGAGAGAGAAATATTTTGGAGAGAAAGAGCTTTGGTCTTGTTTTAGAAATTTATGAGAATGACTTGAATGGGCAAGTTTTGGGGTTAAAATCACTTATATAGGGGTCAGACATAGTCAAAACGATGTAGTATAGAGATAAAATAATTAGGAAAAGACCCAACTACCCCTAATATTAACTGGCGACTGCCACCCACAACTCACGACTGATAGACCGTGGACTGACCAACGGTACGTCCTGCACAGTCGTTAGTAAATACTGAGACTTTAGGCCTGACCTATGGTTCCTTTGACCACCAGCCGTGGACCCATCGATGGTCCGTGGGTTCGGTCGAGGTACCTGTCCTTGACAACTTCTTGGTGTCCTATCCATGGACCCACCTACGGTCCGTGGTCCCATCCATGGGCCGTGGTTGGCCTTCGTTGGATGACACCTTGAGTTCTAAACATGCTATTGTTCCCTCTCTTTAATTCGAGGTGTTACATTATCTCTCTTTGGAAACATCGTCCTCGAATGAGATTTAAGACATCATAAGGAAGGTAGAAACCCAACCTAACAAGCCAACACACATGCAATCACATAAATGCACATATCCAAGGAGGAAACCTCAACTACAAGTTAAACATACTCATAAATTCAAATCCAACTCATACTCAAATGCATATATCAGAGGAGGAAACATCAAATCCAAGCTAAAGCATGTTCAAAACATCATATCATATAGTCTATATGCAAGTCATACTCATAGGTACATAAACATGTAGAAATCAATCAAGTTGACTCATAGTCTCAAAATTTTACCTTTTTATGAACATTCATCATAAGGAAATCATGAAAATAAATAAAAACACATGATACCAAAAGAGTAAACCATGAGAAACTAAATACCTCATGCTAGAGTAAGAGTAGAAGGGAAAATATGAGGATATCGGGGCATCATATCGGCCTCGACCTCCAAAGTAGAACCCTCAACTAAATGATTCCTCTATAATACTTTCACGGAAGAAACTTATTTGTTCCTCAATTTCTTGACTTGCCGATCTAAAATCTCTATCGGTATTTCTTCATAAGAAAGATTCCCTTCAACTCCCAAACCTTCTAAGGGGGCTATGGATGTCGGATCTCCAACACATTTCTTTAACATAGAGACATGCAAAACTGGATGCACTGATGCCAACTCTCTAGGAAAATTAAGTTCATAAGCAACCTTACCAACACGTCTCAAAATATGATATGGGCCTACATAACGGGGACTAAGCTTCCCTTTCTTACCAAACCTCATTACACCCTTCATGGGTGAGATTTTGAAGTAAACCCAATCATGTACATCAAATTCAAGATTTTTTCTTCTAACATCGGCATATGACTTTTGTCGACTTTGGATGTTCTCAACCTTTCTCTAATAAGTCGAGCCTTCTCTATAGCCTCATGTACCAATTTAGGACCTATTAGGGCAACTTGAGCCACCTCAATCCAAACTATAGGAGATCTACACCTCCTACCATACAATGCCTCAAATAGAGCCATACAAATACTTGAGTGATAGCTATTGTTATAGGCAAATTCGATCAAAGGCAAATGATCATCCCAATTACCCTTGAAGTCAATCACACAAGCCCTTAACGTATCTTCCAAAGTTTTGATAGTACACTCTGCTTGCCCATCGGCTTGGGGATGAAAGGTCGTGCTAAGCTTAACACGAGTACCAACGCCCTTTTGGAAAGATTTCCAAAACTGAGAAATGAATTGGGTACCTCTATCCGAGATAATGGACAAGGGAACTCCATGCAACCTTACCATTTCTCTCAAATATAACTTGGCATAGTCTTCTGCCGTATAAGAAATCCTAACGGGAATGAAATGGGCCGATTTCATCATTCGGTCGACTATAACCTAAATCGAATCATATTATCACCAAGTACATGTCAACCCTACTATGAAAGATAATCTGCTGTATTACCCTAAAGAGTCATACTCATATAATCATCCTACTTCCAATTAGGAGTACTAATGTCTTCGGACAAACCTCCCGGTTTCTGATGCTCAACTTTCACTTTTTGGCAATTAGGACACTTAGCCACAAACTCCGCAATATCCTTCTTCATCCCATTCCACCAATAGATCTCCCACAAATGATGATACATCTTGGTGGCTCCCGGGTGAATGTAACATTGAGAACTATGGGCTTCTGATAAGATATGTTCCTTCAAGTCATCAACATTAGGAACACACAAACGACCTTGATATGTGAGTGCACCATCTCCCCCTTGGGAGAAATCCTCTACGGACTTCCTATGCACCACTTCTTTCAATTCAACTAAAATCAGATCAAGACATCGCTTCACTTTCGCATCCATCACAAAAGACGATTCTAAACCATTGTGAACTATAACTCCACCCTAGGTAGAGTCTACTAACTAAACTCCCAACTGGGCCAATCTGTGAACATCTTGAACCAACTGTTTTCTATCATCCTCAACATGAGCAACACTACCCATAGATAACCGACTAAGAGCATCCACCACCACATTTGTCTTACAAGGGTAATAGAAAACACTCATATCATAATATTTCAATAACTCAAGCCACCTTCTTTGGTAAAGATTTAAATCCTTTTGGTTAAGCACATATTGCAAACTCTGATGGTTAGTGAAAACATCAACATGAACACCATACAAATAATGCCTCCAAATCTTTAAGACAAAAACAACCGCCGCTATGTCAAGGTCATGGGTAGGATAATTCTTCTCATGTACTTTAAGTTGTCTAGAAGCATTAGCAATAACTTTCCCATTTTGCATAAGCACACATTACCCAATTCTTGAGGCATCATAATAACTACTAAATCATCCGTCCCTTCCGGTAAGGTCAACACCAGAGAAGGAGTAAGTCTATCCTTTAGTTCTTGAAAACTCTTCTCACAAGCTTCAAACCATATGAACTTAGCTTTGTTTTAAGTCAAAGTCGTCAAAGGAGAGGCAATCGAAGAAAACCCCTCAACAAACCTTTTGTAGTAACCAACCAAGCCCAACAAACTTCTAATATCCGAAGGGGATAGAGGTCTAGGCCAACTCTTGACCGCATTCGTCTTAATAGGATCTACTTCAATACCCTTACTTGAAATAATGTGACCTAGAAAAGCCACAAACCTTAGCCAAAACTCACATTTGCTAAACTTTGCAAACAATTGTCATTCCTTAAGGATTTGCAACACTATCCTCAAGTGATTGATGCGATCATTTGCACTTCTCAAATAAATCAATATGTCATCAATGAACACAATTACGAACATATCAAGGTGTTGTCTGAATACCCTATTCATCAAATCCATAACTACCGCCAGAGCATTGGTCAAACCAAATGACATCACCAAAAAATCAAAATATTCGTATCGAGTCCTAAAATCCATTTTTAGAATATCTTCTTTCTTCACCCTCAATTGGTGATAACCCGATTGGAGGTCAATCTTAGAAAAGTAATTTGCTCCCTAAAGTTGGTCAAACTAATCATCTATCCTTGGAGAGGATACTTATTCTTAATTGTAACCATATTCAATTGCCGGTAGTCAATACATATTCAGAGAGAACCATTCTTTTTTCTAACAAACAAAACTGGAGCACCCCATGGGGATATACTTGGTTAGATGAAACCCTTATCCAACAAGTTTTTCAATTGCTCTTTCAATTCCTTAAGTTCTGTCAGAGCCATTCTGTAAGAAGGAATAGAAATAGGTTGTGTATCTGGGAGAAGGTCAATACCAAAGTCTATTTTCGTTTCAAGAGAAATACTGAGTAGATCATCTGGGAACACTTCAGGAAACTCATTCACAACGAGAACATACTTAAGAGTAGAGTTTTGGAATCTACATCCCTCACCCTAACTAAATGGTAAAAGCAACCTTTAGCAATCAACTTTCTATCTTTTAGAAAGGAAACAAACTGACCCTTAGGCATAAAATTCCCCCCTTTCCATCCTAGGATAGGCTTATTCAGAAACTGAAACTTGACTACAGTTGTTTTACAATTAATAAAAGCATAACAATAGTGCAACCAATCCATACCAAGGATAACATCAAAATCTAGCATATCAAGCTCTACCAAATAAACAAGAGTAACTCTATGGGATAGGGAGATAAGACATCTTCTATAGACCTTCTTAGCCACAATAGAATCATCAATAGAAGTAGAGACAGAAAAAAGGATTTAACAACTCATCCGGAAGAACATCAAATCTCATAGCCACATATGGCATCACAAAAGACAAGGTAGCGCCAGGATCAAGTAAAGCATAAATATCAAGTTGGAAAACTTTCAACATACCGATAACCACATCGGGAGAACCCTCTTGTTCACCACAAGTCTGAAGTGCATAAAACTTGTTTTGCTTAGGAGCATTTAAACCTGAACCATTTGGACCGGATGAAGGATAGGGTTGATCCCTACGAAGACTATCTCCTTTATTTATAGCAATAGAAGGACAATATCTTATCTTATGGTCCATCTTACCACAACCAAACAAAGCATTGGAACCCGCTAGACATTTTCCCTCATGCTTTCTTCCACACTTAGTACAAGTAGGCAATAGAGACCCACTACCATTTCCTCCTTGAAGCTTAGGGTTAGACACCCTCTCATTGTTGAATCTTAGAGGATCATTAGAAGAACCTTGCCCGGAAAACCTTTGTCGAAACCTTGAATGACCACTCCCACTGGACCTAGAGTATGAAGAGTTACCATCATCAGTCCTTACCCTCTTTAGTTCCTTAGACTTCTCCTTAAGTTTTTCATCATCAATCTGTTGAGCATGAACCATAAGGCAGGAAATATCCATGTCATGGACAAGCATAGTGGTACGACATTCTTTCACAACCAAATCGGACATTCCCAAAAAAAACTTGCTCATTCTTTCTCTAGGGTCTGCCACTATAGAGGGAGCATACTTTGACAACTGTGTGAATCTCAAAGCATATTCTTTCACACTCATGTTCCCTTGTCGGAGATTGATAAACTCAAGCACCTTAGCCTCCCTCATCTCAAGAGGAAATAACCTATCAAGGAAAGTAGACTTGAACCTTTCCCATTCTAGGGGACCCGCATCTTTCGGTCTTGCTTACTTCCATTGGTTGATAAATGTCCAATTCTGCCTTTTCGACCGGAGTCACTCCCATAATATTTAACACCTTGTAAACCTCATTATTGAACTCTTTAGGATCTTTCTCAACCTTAGAACCATAGAATTCTGAGGGATTCATCCTAGTGAAGTCCCTAACTCTAGATACCGCCGTACCCACATTTGGGTTCACGGGGACCACAACTTCCCTATTGTCTTGGGACATCATGACTTGAGCCAACACTTGAAAAGCAGTCCTAAACTCTGCATTAGTCACTTGCTTGGCCAAAGGGTCAACATGAGCTTGAGGAGAGCTCCTTGATCAACATCTTCTCCCTCATTCCTTTTAGCATAAGACCTTTAAGTAGTCATATCCTACAACCCATCGGGTAAGGATTATGAGAGAGATCTTATAAAGTTAAACTCTATCGCACGACTTAGAGTAAATGAAGAAGTAAAGTTTCATAAACATAATCTAGCCTCTTGTTCATAAATGTGGCATGCTTCATACTCATGAACAAGACTCTACTTGACGTGGTTTTGAGAAATCCTCGAACCTTTCTACACCTTGTGCTTTGATTAAAAAGTTTGTCACAACCCAAGGATACCTCCTAGATGTAACATGGTGCACAAGACCCCGAGAGGCCTCATACAAGCCACTTAGCTTTCACAGTCAAGATAATAAAAAATCATGAGAATTTAAAATATTTCAACACAATCAATGTTTTCATTTCAAAAGAGGAAGTCTAATACACTTGTCTCAAAAACCATCTAATACAATAGATTCTTGGGACACATTCCATATAATAATGTTCAAAACTAAAATAAAAGAATATAAGGAAAGTAGTGGCCAAATCCTTGAATGCTATGAGGACTCACCAATCTTAAAGTCTTGCCTCTACTATAGATCCTAGCCATGGGGATGAGAGTTGAGATCGCTGAATCCTACATTTGGATAAGAAATGTAGGCAAGAGTATGAGTTATTACAAGGATGTACTAAATATGATAGCTTGCACAAACACAACATAAAACAAAAGCATTAGACAACATAAGTAATAAAGCATAATCAATGCACATAATAGATCTTCATAACATGTGATGAGTACTTCTTGATGTAGCCTCAATTCATCCTTAGTCAAGACTTGGGTAACCGCCTCTAACCTTACTCATCATAGAAGGCAACTCAAGCACCAATCCAAGCTAACTATTTATCATAACATGTTACATCTTATAGCTTACTTTTAAAGACACGGGGAATCGCCACTTGCCTAAATATAAAGGATCATGGGTACTCGCCTCTTGCCCAATTCATACTTAGGATCATGGGTAGAGTCGTCTCTTGTCTAACTTACATAATAGAAACGTGGGTGATTTCATGTATCAAGACACTTCATCCAATACTAAGTGTTAACGATCGTTAGTCAGTAATATAACCCAACTAAGTGAGTTAGGGTCGAATCTCACAGGGACTGGTACGTATTTGAGAATCAATAGAAAAACATGAATATGTTCAAGTCAATCATAGTTAAAAACATTTATGAATAAAAGCATGATCCAAGTTTGGGGTGACACAAGTGTCAAATAACAGGGTTTTTGGTTTCATATATCAACTACAACTACAAATAACACGAAAATAACAAATATAGAGACGGGTTCTTGGGATGTGATTGGATTATGGGCTAAGGTAGACAAATGGGTTATACAATTAATAGTAAATAGCTATAAATCAGTGAATAAGCTAGACTTTAGTGGGGATAAACTTTCTCTCGAACATTTTACATCGAATCAAATTGGTTTCTCTCGAACACCAATAAACAACAATTAAGAACAACCTACACTTTAGTCCATTCACTCTCTCGAGCTGAATGTGTGGAAAATAATTTAGGATTAACTCTCTTGAGCTAAACCCATGACAACCCAATACCCACATACCATCAAATCAGTAATCTTGGTTTTAAAACCTCTCTCTCGAGCAAGCCAAAAATACGTAGGTAGAGTTGCATTTGCAACTACAACCCTTTAGATTAAGCCACAATTATTGAATGAAATCACTTTTAAACAACATTTACACTATCAATTAACAATACCCAGCAGCTAAATTAATACATAATCACATAATAACACCCTAAGAATTGGGGTTTTAGCTAGACATCATAAAAAAATAAAAATTGTTACCAAATTGTGTTTCCATCAACTGAGTAAGATTAATTTTCGTCTTTACAAAGGTCTAAGATGAAGAATCTTCAACACCCACTTCCAATTTCTGAGAAATGGAAATCTTCAAATCTTCAAAGCTAAGGAAATATTGTTTCCAAACTCAGTTCTAATCTACTCAAAAACTGATAATTCTATTTCTATAATGAAAATAGGATAAAAATCTGATACTTAACTAAAAATTCAAACATGTATTTATAGTAAAAAAATATGTGTTGCGAAGGATCATTCATCGCTATAAGTCGGGATCGCCGATCCACTCGGCGATCTGCCCTTTGGTAAGTTCCATCGCCTTTTTGCTTTGGCCTTCAGCAACTTCAAGTTATGTAACTTTGGGCGATATAGCACTGCATCGCGGATCCGTTTGGTGACTCGTCGACTTCTCCTTTCTATCGCCGACTTTATTTTCTCCTTCAGGGCTTAGCACACTGGAACATTAGGCGAGACCATGGCTATTCAACGACTCGCCCAATGGTTTAGTCGATCCTCAGGCCTTCTTTTCTTCTTTCTTTCAGCTGCCTTGTTCCTTTTTGTTCATTAGTGTCCATGCTTTGTTCCTCAATTCCAATACCTGAAAATCAAGGATTTACATCAGTTATTGGCACAAAATATGCATTTGAGGACACTAAATCTACTAAAATAAAGCCCTAAATGAGTCCAAATTGTGGACTCATCAACACCCCCAACTTAAACTTTTACTTGTCCTCAAGTAAAACTTAAGTTCAGCAGTTTAAAAAGAATGTCTCAAATAGTGCTACACAAGATTCAATCATGAATGCACAAAAAAAAATTAACTTACTCATGCAAGGATCAATTGTGCACTCAAAGATTCAAGTTGTGACTCACCATTATCAAAGATTCTCATATTCACAATACTTGCTTCAAATTCAAGTTCAAGTTCAACAATGGTATTCAAATGCCTTCACACAAAGAATGATTCCATATTCACACTCAATGGTTCACAATTTAAAGCTCCGAAATCAAATGCAACACTCAACCTCACAAAGATGAACACAATGCATGATTTCACCTATATGTTTACCCTTATTTTCAATCAACAATTGTTTCAGCTCACTCAAGATCAAAAAGGTCTTTTCAAGGCTTGTAACGGGGCTGAGTGCAAGTGTATGGTCATTTAGGCTCAATGGTTGTAATCCTCATAAAATGTGGTGTGAACAACACTTTTTTTTTCCTTTTCTTCATCATTTTTGTTCGTGCTCACAAGTCATCCCATTATTCACTTTCCATGGACTATTGGAAACCCCATTTCTTCTTGCATTTTCACAACTTTATTTCATAACTTTTTCATTCTTTTCTTCTTCTTTTTTTTATATATGGAGGGGTTCCATTTTTCTCAAACCATGGGTCAAAGGGGACATTCTTGCACTTATTCATTTACCTTCTCTTTTCACCACACCCCCAACTTATGCTTTTGGCCTAAGTTGGCTATTCACACAAACCACAAATCATGAGGATTATGGGTAATGGATCAAGAAAGGTCACTATTTCATCAAGTTTCTTCCAAGAAAAGGTTGGCTCAAAGGGTGTTCAAGCGGGATTCACACACTCACAAGGTAGGCCACAAAAAGAGGTATAATGTCAAATTGTTTCACACTCTTCAAAGTTGCGTAAGATCATATCAAGAGATTGCATCACTTAGTGAACTGGACCAACAAGGAAAATTCTAGGTGTCATCACACATGGTTCACGGTAAGCTCATCACACTAGGCATTGACACCAATGTCAAACAAGACTCCACACTTTCGCTAGTGTGCAATGTTCATCACAATAGACTCAATTTTATACTTGGTTAGTTACAACGAGATGCAAAAAGTTTACATATTGTCTATGCAATTTCATTTGGCCTCATCATAGCCGCACATTCATTTTTGTTCGATTGTGAGCACTATTCAAGTCATCGTTATTGATCAAGACTGATAATCAAATTTGCAAGAGAACAGTCACATTCAAACACAAACAAGAGGTGGCACAATTTTTTTGGAAGGGTCCAAAATCATTTATCGTTAAAAACAAGGAGCCATAAGCTCAATCATCCACAAAAGCAGTATAAAACACAATTATAGCTCAAAACCCAAATACATACACAGAACCATAGTCACAAAAGGTGGGCCTCATCCCACCACAAATAAAAATCATTTGTCCTAAAATACAATCAAAATAATATCCAAAAGTCAAAATAAAGTAAGACAGAGAGGGAGGTAAAGATGGGATCCTGTCTACTCAGTCACTTCATCTTCCTAGGCATCAGTGCCTGGTGTAGTGCTCAAATTCTGGGCATCAGTGCCTGGAGTCAACTCAGAAGTACCCGTACCACTGGACCCACCCATGGTGGTGTCTCTCAAAGAAGTCTGGTGTGCAATCTCAAACATTACATCCTCCAAGTCCGTCAGATCATCATAAACTGTAGCATCATGCACCTCTATCTACTCCTCGTCGGTATCTGCATCCGACTCAGCAACTGCTGCATCATCCCTATGTACATCTCCGGTGGCAGCCGGAGGAATCTCTGAAGTCTCAGGTGCGTCCAAATAATCTGCAGCCTCCAGTAGTGAAGTGAAGTCAGTAGACTTTAGATAGTCTATGTCCTTCCTCAAATATGCTACCTCAACTTTCAAAGCCGTAACCTCAGAGGTCTCCCTCTGCCTGCTCTCACAAGCCTCAACTCTCATGGTGAGAGTGTCAATAGAAGCTTGGAGGGGGAAACGATGCCTTTGCATGTATAAAATCGACGTCCACCACCAGGGATGTATCCACCAGAGCTGCCCTCCTCCTGTTAGCCTTCTCTCAAGTGTACTCGACCTCAATAGGCCGGATGTCAGTGGAGGATGAAGGGGTGACCTCAAAATCTCTCGCATCATCCCGGGGTACTCCCACATGCCGGCATAATTTCGTAATCAAGATTGGGAATAAAAGTGAGGTATGCCTCTTCTTGGCCCTCATGGCCATCTCTTGCTTAATAATAAGCCCCATATCAATGCTCTTCCTAGAAATAATCGACCAAAGGCAGGCCATCTTAGGATGAATGATAATGGACTCATTCTGGGAAGGCATAATAGAGCTACTGATGAATCCGAACCAAACACATGCAGCTACACTCAAGTCCCTCTTCTCAATCGGGACTCCTGCCTCTATCGGGGTAATGTATGAAATGAGGGGCACCAACTAGCTCTTGTCATCCAATGAACATGTGATAGTAGTCAGGTTAGGGTAGTCAAGGTCCTACCCCCTATCAAGTACGGTGTTGATGTACTCGTTGCATCTAACTTCTTTATCCCAAACCATAACCGACTTAACCGGTCTGAGCTCCCTGGCCTTCTTCTTGATCTTTTGGAACCAATTCACCATAAGCTGTATAGAACTCTCAGAGGCATGAAGGAATATAGGGGGCTCAGGGCCTGGTGAACTGCTCGAATTTGTGGAAGTGGAGGATGTTCCTAACATCTGAGAATTTGCCCTTAAGGCCCTTTGTAGATAATAACTTCTCTTCGAGGATGGTTCGCAGTCCATCTTCCTTCAACTTATTGAGAAGCCTGGGAGGAGGGATGAGTGGTGGCACATGAGCCACAGGAGGTGCCAGAGTTGGCACTGAACCTACTGGGGTGGAAGCTGATGAGACTCTAGCTGATTCAAGGTGAGATCTAGCCCGGATCTCATCCCGCTGGGACTGCAAAGGCTGGTCGTCCTCAGGCTCAAATAAAGCAGCTCGGGAGTCAGCTATCGCTCTCTCAGATGTAGTCCTCTTGCCCTTGGCTTTGTCTCATATTGGGAGCTCTTGCCTTTCCTTATTTGGAGGATTTGATCCCCCTTCATTGATTGTGATACCCTGTACTCTTTTCCGGGATGGTATGTCGATGTTTGTTCTTACCATGTCTGCAAAACACTGGGAAAGACTTAAAACATTTCAATCAAAAGGACAGAAAAATAGCAGTTGCAGACAAACTCACCGAACCGGTCAGCGAGTCGCCGAATTACTTTGGCGAGCTAGGTCGGGCTTCCCAAAAAGATTGGCTCAAAATTATCAGAAAAAATTGGCATGTAGGCGATGAGAGGGCTGTTTGGCGAATCGCCGATAGCTTTCGGTGAGCAATGATTAGCCCGCCAAAAGTTACAGTGCAAATAAGGCTTAGGGGTGCAGACAAAAGGCGATCAAAAAGGACTTTCGGCAAGTTGCTGAGTGCTTTCGACGACCTCAGACCTCTCGCCAAAAGTTACAAAACCAAAATACTCATTTAGCATGAAATTAAAGGTGAGATGGGGAACTTCGATGAATAGCCGAGGGTTTCGGCGAGCTCAACCCAGCTCGCCAAATAACCCAACGTGCCTACTTTCAACCCAACTTCTAAAATTCAATCCCACAACTCTCGAGAACAAAATCAAAGCATGCACTTATCAAATTAGGCTCAGACCCATTACACCCGTTGCCCCGAGATACTCAGACTTCTCTCGGTTTTTTAAAATTTAGCCATTTGACGACTTTTTCTCGTAAGAATGACGTAAACCGCTCCATCATTAGGAAAAATACGTCATTTGGCACAATTACGGGCTACTTAGACTTCACCCGAATAGAACCAACAACATTCAAGCACAACCCCATAATTTCTAACCAATTTTAAGGCACAAAATTACGAGAATTCAACATTATAAACACTACTGCCAAGATTATCAAATTAACACAGGCACAAACGAAAACAATTAAGATCAGAGAGGCCCATCACACATCACTAAGATAAGATCATTGAAAATGAGTACAAAATCACTAAAAATAAACTCGGGGTTCGGAAAACCAACCTTTGATGCCGAATACTCAAGATTGAAATACTAGGCGGCAAAGTAATCCACTCCGAACACATGATCAATGACTCAAATACAATAAAAATGCAAGAAATATAGAAACTAATATGCATGTGTGAGTTTTGGGAGGATTAAAAGTGAGGGAAAGTGAAAGAGTTTGAAAGTTTAAACCTTTGGCCTTTAAAAACCGTCCAGTTCTCGCCCATTCGACGATATTAGTTTTGCTCGCCGACCCACTCAGTGACACACCGAATGTGCATTCACCTCACCGAGTTTTACAGGACCTCCAGTTAATGTGAGAGTCCAAACGACGGATTAGATTGTGATCGCCGACCTGGTCGGCTACTCGCCAAGTTGCTCTTGGGCTCGCAGCGTTTTATAGACTCCAATTTAAAATTGTCTTGAGTCTAACGGCGGTCCAAGTCGGGCTCGCCAACCACTTCGGTGATGCGCCGACTGGACTTTTAGCGCGCCAACCTGCACTTTTCACACTTTGACATGAACACTCAACACACAATTATTTCAAACTTAGAATGAAAGAAAGAAAATAAAACTTGGGTTGCCTCCCAAGAAGCTCCTTAGTTAACGTTGCATCACGATGCAAATCCACACTTAAACCTTATTTCTGGGTTAGCCATAGTGTCACTAGGCAAACCCCCTTGCTGTCTCAGGTTTAGATGAGACTAGATATGACCCATTTGGGTCTCCAACTGCTTGATCGATACTGAATGGGAGGTAACGGTCTGGCTAAGGATTGACACGTCTTCTTTCCTTTCTTTCAAAATCTTGTCAGAACCCTCAACTTTGTTTAGGATACGAGAAAGCATATCTTCATACCGGCCACCTTCCGAATCCTTTGGCTTTTGGTGCTCATGGGGAGGCACATACCTATCATTCTCCCCATCCTTCCAATTTGGATTACGGTCCCTCCATTCTCAATCGCGATCCTTCCAACCTTCATCCCTATTCCAACCTTGGTTACCACCTTGCCTCGGGTAGTTTGAACAATAACCACCACCTCGGTTGGCTAGGAAATTCACCTCTTCATTATACAAGGCCTCACATTTGGACTCCTCCGGATTAGCACACCCGACACCCACGACATTGACACTTTGAGCACCATCTCCCATGACATTTTTAGACAAAATGTCAAGTTGTGTCATGATCTTGGCCATGTTCTGGTCCCTTTCTTGGTCTTTCTCCATCTGTTCCTTGGTCAATTTAAACGTGAGAGGGGAGACCTGATCTTCACGAGTGTACCACGCCCGATTTATGGTAGTCATGCTATCCAAGAGCTAAGCTGCTATCACACAAGGTTGCTGCATCAAACCTCCCGGAGAAAGTTGGTCAGTAACACCTTTGTTTACCGAGTCAAGGCTCTGGTAAAAATAGTGTAGCAACACGTTGTCAGGCAAGCCATGGGTTGGGCATTGGAGCACCAACTTCTTGAATTACAACCAAGTTTTATGAATTGGCTCGCCCTCCAGACGCTTGAAGCTTTGAATGTTGTCCCGAAGAGTCATCATCTTCGAAGGAGGGAAAAATCGCACATTAAATGCGCTGACCAGCTCCTCCTACGAAGTGATTGATTCACGTGGAAATTCAGCCAGCCACTTACATGCTTCTCCCATCAAAGAGAATGGGAACAACCTCAACCAGACCGACTCTTGAGATATGTTCTTGAAGGAGAACGGTCCGCATATATCCACAAAGTTTCTAATATGCTCATGGGGATCCTAATGAGCCAAACCACCGAACAACCCCTTCAATTACAAGAGTTGCAACATAGTACTTGTGATATGGAACACCGCATTCCCTTCGGCCGGAGGCAAGCGAATGTCACTAATTCCACCCATATTATGGAGGTCATTAGCATTAGGGTCGTTGACATCGTTGAGGTTAGCGATGTCATCTTGATGGCCTTCTTGGCTGCCATTGCTGCCATTCACACTCATACTTCCTGTTCCAAAACACAAACAAGCAAAACAAAACTAAAATTAAGTAAGTTGAACTATGACTAACAAGAACAAAATTCAACTTAACTAAAGATTCTTAAGTACCACCACTCCTCGGCAACAGCTCCATTTTGATTTCACGTATCAGGACACTTCATCCAATACTAAGTGCCAACGATCATTGGTCAGTAATATAACCCAACTAAGTGAGTTGGGGTCGAATCCCACAGGGAGTGGTACGTATTTGAGAATAAATAGAAAAGCATGAATATGTTCAAGTCAATCATAGTTAAAAACATTTATGAATAAAAGCATGATCCAAGTTTGGGGTGACACAAGTGTCAAATAACAGGGTTTTTGGTTTCATATATCAACTACAACTACAAATAACACGAAAATAACAAGTATAGAGACGGGTTCTTGGGATGTGATTGGATTATGGGCTAAGGTAGACAAATGGTTATGCAATTAATAGTAAATAGCTATAAATCAGTGAATAAGCTAGACTTTAGTGGGGATAAACTTTCTCTCGAACATTTTACATCGAATCAAATTGGTTTCTCTCGAACACCAATAAACAACAATTAAGAACAACCTACACTTTAGTCCATTCACTCTCTCGATCTGAATGTGTGGAAAAGAATTTAGGATTAACTCTCTTGAGCTAAACCCATGACAACCCAATACCCACATACCATCAAATCAGTAATCTTGGTTTTAAAACCTCTCTCTCCAGCAAGCCAAAAACATGAAGGTAGAGTTGCATTTGCAACTACAACCCTTTAGATTAATCCACAATTACTGAATGAAATCACTTTTAAACAAAATTTACACTATCAACTAACAATACCCAACAATTAAATCAACCTATAATCACACCCCAAGAATTGGGGTTTTGGCTAGACATCATAAAAAAATAAAAATTGTTACCAAATTGTGTTTCCATCAACTGGGTAAGATTAATTTTGTCTTCACAAAGGTCTAAGATGAAGAATCTTCAACACCCACTTCCAATTTTTCAGAAATGGAAATCTTCAAATCTTCAAAGCTAAGGAAATATTGTCTCCAAACTCAGTTCTAAGATCTCTACTCAAAAACTGATAATTCTATTTCTATAATGAAAATTAGATAAAAATATGATACTAAAATAAAAATTCAAACATGTATTTATAGTTGACAGAAATGTTCTGCGAAGAATTATTCGGCTAAATAAGTCGGAATCGCCGATCCACCAGGCGATACGCCATTTGGTAAGTTCCATCGCCTTTTTGCTTTGTCCTTCAGCAACTTCAAGTTCTTTAACTTTGGGCTATATAGCACTGCATCACGAAAATGTTCGGCGACTCGCCGACTGCTTCTTTCTATCGCCGACTTGATTTTCTCCTTCAGGGCTTGGCAAAGTAGAACATTAGGTGAGACCATGGCCATTCGATGACTCACCCAATAGTTTAGGCGATCCTCAGGCCTTCTTTTCTTTGTTCTTTCAGCTGCCATATTCCTTTTTGATCATTAGTGTCTATACTTTGTTCCTCAATCCAAATACCTGAAAATCAAGGATTTACATCAATTATTGGAACAAAATATGAATTTGAGGACACTAAATCTACTAAAATAAAGCCTTAAATGAGTCTAAATCATGGACTCATCAGTGGGTAGTCTCCTCTTGTTCAACTCCATAAAATAAGGGTAATCACCTCTTATTCTAAGCTAAGGAATATGGGTAATCGCCTCATATTCTATTCTCATTTTGAGGTCATTGGTAATCTCCTCTAGCCTCATCAATTTCATAGTAGTTTAACTTAGATTCCTTTTAGGTGAGAAATCCTTTCAACCTAGAATCATTCAACGTGAGAAAGACTTTCACATTCATACATACATAAAGGAAATCCTGTGGGAAGAATCCCTTCCACAACAATCACATAAACAATCAATGACTAATACATAAGCTTCACTCTCAAAGTCATTCTTATCATAATTCATCACATATGCTTCAATCTCAAAGCTATTCATAATTTACCTTATCGATCCTATAAGAATACATCTAAATCCATAATTTCTCCTTTCATAGCATAAACCCCCCTTTTCATCAATTTCTACTTTGATATATGGGTTAGGCATGGGTATATGGAAATTCATCATAAAATCATAGAATCCTCTCAATTCATGCATAATCAATCATGATTCACTCAATGGAATTAATATTCACAAAGACCCAAAACTTAGGAGAAAACTCTAACTCAAATTGGGGAATTCTACTTTTCAATTGGGAGAACTTAGGGGCTCCATAGATAAAAACAAACTATCATACCTTGATATCAAAGCCCATAAATGATTGGAGAATGGACACTTGACCTTGAGCCCTAGCTTCAATCCTTCTTCTTCTTCAAGTTCTAAAGAGAGAAATATTTTGGAGAGAAAAAGCTTTGGTCTTATTTTAGAAATTTAGGAGAATGACTTGAATGGTCAAGTTTTGGGGTTAAAATCACTTATATAAGGGTCTTAGACATAGACAAAATGACGTAGTATAAAGATAAAATAATTAGAAAAAGACCCAACTAGCCCTAACATTAACTGTCGACTTCCACCAATGACTCATGACTGATGGACCATGGACTGACCGACGGTCCATCCTGCACAGGCATCAGTAGATACTGAGACTTTGGGTCTGACGTACGGTTCCTTTGACCACGAGCCATGGACCCATCAATGGTCCGTGGGTCCAGCCGTGGTCCCTGCCCTTGACAACTTCTTGGTGGCCTACCCACAGACCCACCTACGGTCTGTGGTCCCATCCATGGGCCGTGGTTGGCGTTCGTTGGATGGCACCTTGAAGTTCTAAATATGCTATTGTGTCATTTATCAAATCTGAGGTATTAAAACTAAGACTGACTCACTTGGAAACTGATATTGAACTATCCTAGTTCTACTATAGACTGAGGCATTACAAGAATGCAACCAATTCATACCTAGAATGATATCAAAATCTACCATTTTAACTCTATAAGATTTGTTGAAGTGACTTTTTGAGAGACTGTGATAGGGCACTTTCTGTATACCCGTCTAGCTATAACTGGGTCACCAAGTGGAGTAGAGACTGATAAAGGTTCTGAGAGAGTTTCTGAACTGACACCGAAGTTTACTGCTATACACAGAGTTACAACAAACAGAGTAGCCCCTCGATCTAATAATGCATAAACATCTAAATGGAAGACTTGTTTACATACTAGCGACCATATCAAGAGAACCTTCTTGGTCCAGGCGATCCTGAAGAGTATACAACTTGTTTTGCTGACCTTCACATATACTAGATGAGGCATCCTGCTGAGTGGGGCGACCTGCTGGCGCTGCTGAAGTAGTAGACTGAGTCTTGTTACCTCCTTGTCCTTTCCTGGCAGAAGGGTAATCCTTCAACCTATGTCCAGACTGCCCACACCTAAAGCACCCTTCCTTTCTTGCAAGACACTCGCTCGGATGGTTCTTACCACACTTTGGAAAAGTTGGGAAAGTCAACTTATAGCGTGATGCCCTACTTTTCTAATCCTGTCGAAACCTGAGGGATGGAGTACTAGATGATGAAGGTGCTGGGGCTGTAGACCTTTGCTGAAATTGTGAGCGATTTCCACTGCCCAACTTTTGCTGTGACTATTCATAATTTCCTGTTCTGGCCATTTTGTTATCCTTAGCCATTTCCCTAAGCTTATCTCCTTCAACCTACTGAGCATGAGTCATTAGTCTGGAGATATCCATATCCCCTAGAAGCATAGTATTCCTAGACTCGATCTTCACCAGATTGGATACCCCAAACAAAAACTTACTAATTTGTGCCCTTGGATTGCCAACCATGTGTGAAGCATACCTGGAGAGTTGGGTGAACATCAGCCCATACTCTTGGACCGACATTGAACCCTGCTTCAAGTTCATAAACTCGTGTGCCTTAACTTCTCTCAACTCCCTTGGGATGAACCTGTCCAGAAAAGCTACAGTAAAATAATTCCAAGTCACAGGAGCTGCATCCACACCCTTGTTGTATTTCCACTAAGTGAACCAGATATGAGCCACATCCTTCAATTGGTAGGATGCCAGCCCCACCTTGTCATTTCCAGTCACTTGCATCACCTGTAGGATCTTCTTGACTTCATCAATGAAATTTTGTGGGTCCTCACCAACCCGCGACCCTAGAAACTCAGGCGGATTCATCAAAACAAAGTCTCGAACCCTAGTTGTAGCTGATCCACCATTAGTGTTTGCAGGAACTGTGGCCTACTGATTGTTCTGATTGTCTACACTCTGAGCCAAGAGCTAAACTGCATTTCAAAATTCTGCATTCGTAACCTGATGGTTCAGGACTTGAGTAACTGCATTAGCATTGCGTGCATTAGCATTCCGTGCGTTAGCTCTACGAGGATGCATGATCTGAAATGCATAATGACAGATTAGAAAGGAGAAGTTGAATCATACCTCACACACAATAAGAATAGGAAAGACGGTGAAGTTTTCTTAAAACACTTCGTAGCCTCTCCTCATAGGTGTGGCGCGCTTCACACTCATGAAAGGGACTCTACTTAGTGCGTCTTTCAGACAACCCAGAACTGTTGAACTTAATGCTTTGATACCAAGTTTTTCACGCCCCGAGGTGTCATAACCCAGAGGTACACCCTAGTTGTAACAAGGCATATAAGACCACGAGAGGACTCAGACAAGCCACTTACCATATCATAACATAAAGTATTAGAAAAGTGCGGGAATTTAAAACTTTTCAATATAATCAAAGTCTTTTATAAAAATGAGCGGAAGTCTAACATAACTTCTCAAACCATCTAAACAATATGAATAAAGTCTTGGGTCACAGCCCATACAATAGTCCAAGACATAAAGGAAAAACATAAAGGAAAGTGGTGATCACATCCTCGAACACAATGAGGACTCGCCAAAACTTCCTTGATCAACATGCAATTCTATCAATTCAATCATAAACAATCATAATCCACTCAATTGGATCAACATTCATCATAACCTACAACAATGGAAGAAACCCTAACTAGAATTGGGGAAATTCTTCCTCAAATTGTAGAATTCTAGGGGACTCCATGGGAGGAAGGATCCCAGTGATGAAAAGCCATCATACCTTAGTGACAAAGCCCACAAAATCTTAAAGATATGGAGACTTGATCTTGACCTAACTTCAATCTTCTTCTTCTTCTTCTTCCAACTTCTAGAGAGAGAATATTTGAGAGGGGATTTGGGTTTTCTTTTGGGATTTTGAGGGAATGACTTAATTGAGTGAGTTTAGGGGTCTAAAATTCTTATATAGGTGGTCTAGGTCTAGGCAAAATGACACCACTTCAATCTAGTTAAAACTGGAAAAGACCCTTAAGTCCCTAAAATAACCATCCAGGCCTGACCCATGAGACCACGACTGACGGACCATGGATGGATCTACGGTCCATCCTTGTCAACCGTGGTTTGATTCATAGAGTTTTGGGCCAATCAACGACACCCCCAACCAAGGGCCATGGACCCATCCATGGGGTGTAGGTCCTGGAGTGGTTAACTGTCCTAGACAGTGTCCTTGGTGCTCTACCCATGAGGCCCACCTATGGGGCGTGGGTCCAACCATGGGGCTTGGTTGGACCTCTTCGGTGACACCTTAAACTTCCAACAATTTGCCAAACTTTCCTCTTTCGAATTCGGGGTGTTACACGAAGCTACGCCCTTGACGTAATACGGGACCTAGAATCACGAGCGACCACAAGCTAACCACGAGTCTGGCATATCATAAGCATACTAAAAAGAACTATGTAAAACATAAACTATGCGAAAGATAAATCAATAGATATCTGAAGAAGAAAAACCCCAACTAGTCTGAATGTAAATATAGAACAATGTACGAGTATTAGTGAAGACTGAAACAACACTTAACAACTCTCAAGCTGAATCTACTACTATATCTTAAAAGCCTCTAACTGAGTTGAGTTGCTTGGACATGCCCCCAAATAACTCTAACAAAATTGAAAACTAAAAAAAAAA
>JAJOOS010011500.1:0-51869 GCA_029582725.1 Solanum chiquidenum | reverse complement strand
ATTTTTAAAAAAAAAAAAAAAAAAAAAAAAAAACTACTATGTATATACACTTATTCTTTGGTTCATATTACTCGATTTTTATTGGTCTGACACACTTTTTAACTATCATGTTAATTTTCTAAGATGCGCATACCCTACTAGTAGTGTATTTTTTTAACTTTTTCTTTGTGTAACCGTAAATCAGTTTGAAAAATTACGCCAAGAGCATCATATCTTTACCTACCTAATAAAATTTGATCATTCAATTTCATATATTCAAGCAATCTAATCATTTTATGTTCACCAATCAACTCGGTTGAGACATACCATTCAGTGGTTTGAACTTTCATTTTTTCCCTTCAAAATTTTGTGTATATATATATATATATAGTGTTAATTGAATTTTTTTAATAGTTTGTTGTTAATCTTTTACTAATTATTATGTACATAATTTTTAAAGTTATATAATACTTTCTAAAAGTACAATTGATGTAAATATGATTGAAATTTGTAGGCAATTAAATTTGTAGTTACTTTCTAATTCTTATTTTTATCTAAGTAGCTTCAATTTTGAATCAATTTGTGTTTCTAACATTAATTTTTTTTTAAATCTGATTTTTAATGTCTTTCTAACATTTCAAGTTCAAATTAATTATTTTAATAACTTAATCAAAACTAATACAAAATATATACAAGTAAAAAATATACTCTAATTGCCATACTTGGTGAAGTATTTATATTATTTCAAAATATTTTTCCAATTCTTAGAATAATTTTAATGATTTATGTAACAATTGATTCAATTGAAACAAGTTTTCAACACTAAAATCAACAAAAAATTACCCCAGATCTAAACACTTGTTATGTTGTGTGACGTATAATAATTTATATAATTCTATTAATTTCTTATGAAAGACTACATGAATTGTTAAACAATCAAAGGAAAAAAATTGATCATCAAACTATAACTAACTATCATGTATTTTAAAAATTCGTGAAAATAAAATCAAATAAAATGCTTAATTTAAGTATTGACAAGTCATATATTCTATTGAGTTGTCTCTAATTTCAACATTTTCATCAAGAACTAAAATGACGTGGAGCATAGCATTCTCCAAATTGTTTATTGAATCATCAAGTTAATCTTTGTAGTTAGATTATAGATGAAAAATTCATTATTGAAATTGTTATTGAAAAGATTATTCATGGGATGAAAATTGGCATACACATCTACAATAAATTCAGCAAATGATAAATGAAAATAATCATACAAATGAGTTTTCTTTCTTTCTTGAAAAATTGTTATAGTAATATTAAGAGGAAAAGAGATGATGAACCATGCAAGGAAAAAAACATTGTGTTTGATCAAATCAATCTTTTTACTTATGATGCAATTATATATGAAAGATAATTGTTATTGTGAAATTGAATAAAAATATCATCATTTAATGGTTCAGTCTAAAATATTTTTATTGTTACTTAAAGGGTAAAAACTAGACATTTTTAATAAATAAATAATTCATTTTCTTTTTAACACATTTTATTTCTAATAAGAATATTATTTTTAAAGTATTAACTAAATTAAAATAACTCCATGTACATTTTTAATCGATAATATAGGTTACCAATTATATAAGATGATAGTAACCCATCCGTTTCATTTAGATAGCGATAAAAAATTCTAATAAAATAAAAAATATTTTTATTGAGCTTTTTCGAATTGAAGTACGATATTAGTGATCATGTATATAAAATTGACTTAATATTCGTAATTAAGTATTGAGATGTGTACTTTCCTAATCTGATTTAGAAAATAGAGACACCAATGAGGATTTTTAGAATACTTCTAGAGAGTGGTCGGTTAGTGAGATGATAGGGGATAAACCTTATTGTCGAGCAGGAAAGAGTTTGGAATATGGATCACCAGCTAAGGCCTCTAAATGACCGCTCAATAGTCAATGATAAAGGAGGTTTCCTTAGAAGTAGTCACCCTTGAAATAATGCGTAATAACTTACTAATCAAGAGCTAATAACCCCTAAGTCCAACGGTTCGTACATACACCTACTCTAACACCTAGATAGGAGAACCCTTAACCCCAAACTTAATTTGAGTCGTGCAGAAAATAAATACAACATCATCTAACATCCTATATAAATAGGAAAACATCTTTAATTGCTTAAAACCCTTCAAGCTACTTTACAAGGAAACATACTAACACCCCTAATGAACTAGTCTAAACAGGTGAAAGAGCTACTAAGAGTACATTTTAAAAAAGAAATAAAACAAAACTCTCACCATAAGGAAAGAAGAGTAGAAGTTGTCAGAGATTATAATCGCGTTCACTTATGAAACATCAACTGAATTCCTGCAACCAAAATATGCCAAGTGGCATAGTAAGGGCAGTATTAGTTCAAGCAACATGTACTGATTGGCATCATCAGTTGACCTAAACTTACTACATAATATAAAGTAGACATTCAAAAAGGAACATGCAATATGAAAATTAAACCACCACGAGTCTTTATCCATGAACTTTCACCATCCAGGTCTAATACCATAAACTAGTACACTTTGATCTCAGCCTCCTACCTGATTCTGTTGCCAACTCTGATGCTTTAAAAGCCTGCCTTTTATGTCACCCTAAGGCTTCCCAAGCCTACATGTGATATCACTCAAAGGCTTCTCAAGTCTACCTGTGATGTTACCTAAGGCTTCCCAAACCTACATGTGATGTCACCCTAAGCTTTCCCAAGCCTATGTCACCTTAAGGCTTCTCAAGTTTGTCTGTGATGTCACTCTAATATAAGATAATAATCTAATCCAGCTATCACATAGAGATTTCTGAATGCAAGGCCCACTAATGTCAAATCATTGCCTAACTCTTCTACCACCTTAAGATTCCTGAATACAAGACTACCCTTAATTTTATTAACCAATCTACTATCATTGTCCTTTTTGGAACAATACATGAAAATGACGTCTTAGATCAACTCAGCCATCTTGATTTCTCCATTATCATATAAGTCCGCTAGACAACCATAACCAGTCTTAACACTTAATCATACACCATACCTCCGATCATATGTCTAACTTAATTATCACCATTTCAATAAATCAATAACACCATGATAAATAGAACACAATTTAGAAACAAGTAAAGTATTGAGTCCCCATAAACTAAACTTAATAGTTAAAATAATTATGTGTAATAGTCCCTAAGGATTCTGTTGTCAATAAACCCTTAATATATCTCAACCATCACAAGTAACACATAACTTGGACTCCTAGCCCTCACCTTGGATTTATATACACAACCTGAAATACCATAACCACATGTCAACCACATGTAACAACAATCACAAATACATAGACTCCAGTCACAATATCATGAAACATCAACACTTGGATCAAACAATGCATAACTACAAGTCCCACATGATCACAATGCAAATATCGGGCCCTCTCGTGGAATCACACATATGTGTTCCTCTTACGAAATTCAAACCCAAGTTGTTAGTGTACCAGCGATGTAACCGATCCAATCGTTAATATTCATACTAGGCGTGGTATCCGAGTCAACCGTTAATATTTTTGTATTGGCGTGATACCCGAGCCAATCAGTAATCACAAGCAATCATGCACTATCACAAACACAATTAGCAATACCACTTGAACACCACAAGTCACAATCACATGTTCATTGCATGAGATTACCTACATGATATCATTCTGTATGTCTCCCTACCATGCATTGCACAAATAATACTACAAAGTAGTAAACATGCATACATACATAAATCGGAAACATACAACCATCACCTACATATATAGACCTATATGTCAATATCTCAAAATACCGAACCTCATTTTGAGCACACATTTATTCTCCGGGAAATATCTCTCTAGTCCCATGGATTGATACTCTTTCCATTTATTTAGTTCCCCTTGATTATCACAAGTTTTAGAAATGTCTTTAACCCAACAATTTCATAAACACATAATCTTACAATTAACACCATATTACCTCAATAAGAAAACTCAAGATTAACAATTAAGAACTATAGAACTACCCCTCAGTTAATAAATTTTCTCGCCCTAGCAGTAATAAACAACAATATTTGACCATCCAGACTTCGTGCCCAAAGGCCTAGGCATGAAACCTCTAGTCAATCTACAAAAAAAACCATGCAATAGAAAATAAGTCTAACTACACAATTAAGAAAACCTAGTGTATCTGGGGGCCAAGCAACTACTGCAGAAGTCTGATCGCAAAGTTTGACTCTTTTTGTGAAACTTTAGCTTATTCTTGGTCTAAAATAATAATACAATATAAAATCATTTACAAATGGCCTAATATTTCAAGATTATATACAAATCTCAAATCCTAGGCCAACCTCATAATTTTTCACTCATTCCATGGCTTTCCCACCAATAATTCAACTAGAACTATAAATTTCATGGTTATACTAGTGAATTATGGTAAACAAATCAAGAATAAACATTCTTAAGACTAGTCCAAGGTCTTCCACCCCAAAATCCTCATAAATACGGATTTTCCCACCTTAGAATGAATTCAAACCATTCCCTAGGGCCATAAATATATTTTCTAAGAACTAAAAATTAAACGAGTGTTAGATTGATGGAAGAACTTACCTTGAAGGAGAAAATCAATGAAAATTTGAAGAATACATCACCCTAGTCTTACCCTAGCATGACCTTGGATGAGTTTGGGAGAAAAATAATGTTTTAGGGCTGAAAATAGTTTTTAATTTTGTACAACCCTGAGCCTGCTATAGCGGCTTGCTAGAGCGCCCTGATCCTCGTTATGGCTGCCTCAACTTTTCAGTACGGTCAGTCTCTGGTAAACCGATCATAACTTTTTACTTCGAACTCGAAATGACGCAAACTTGGTGGTGTTGGAAAGAAGATTCAAAGACATTAGTTTGATAGGTTATATACCACCTAATTCATTTTAGATTGAGATATATGATCGTTTTAAGTTAACCCTAGTTTAAAATAAATCTCAAAACTAATCGGTAAGAGTACTTTCAACTAACTTTGTGATAGGGACATTGTATGACCTTATTCATAACTAATGCACTCACATACCAAGGAATTGATCCTAACCCTATGACGAATAAGATTCATATACCTTTACGACATATATTTTCAGTAACGACAGAATAAGTCGTTACAATTAAACGATCTGCTGAAGTTTTGGGATGTCAAAACTACATCGACATGAATAATTGAATTCCTAGAGTCCTTCGATTTTTCTTTTGGGTAACTTACAAAAATCCACTAGTCTATGAGCTAATTACTTAGATTAACACTAGTTTGCAATGTTACGAATCTTACTATATTTTGAACATGGGATACATGTATCTGGCGTGTCCAGATGCGTGCAAATATATGAGGTCAAAATTAGGTGTAACTTGTCCTATATACACTATATCCAAGTGGATTCACATGTATCTGACTCTCTCGCTCACCTCTCTCTCATCTCACACTCCACTCTCCTCTCTTGCTCGCCCCTCTCCCTATTTTAGTGTGTCTGGTAGTAAAACACATATACCTAGGTGTATATGACTTGAAATTTGGTATGAAATTATTAATTAGTAAGACAATGTGTAATTATCTCAAACTATCGAGAGAATTAGTAAATATGATATGGATGTATATCTAGTTAGATAGTTTTTCCTTTCCTTTTTTGTTGCTTTATTTGTATTGGGCTTGTCTTTTTTTGGGTCCGAACAAATTGTTTGAACTTCTTTTAGCCCAGTTAATAGAAAACAACCCAATGAGTCAAATTTAACAATAACAAAAAATTCTACACACATGCAATCAAATAAGTATATTATATATATGAGTAAATTTTAGGTTTAGCAAACATAAAAATCATATTTGTATGCTATAGCTATAGTTTGTATAACTGCGCTCCATAACAAATTTTATGTTTGCTATGGTTATTAATCTATATATTTTGGTATACTTATACATAAAAATATGCATTTGTATATTTCGGTATACTTATACATAAAAGTTTGTGTATGGATATGTAACTGTATATTTTTGTATACATTTGTAAGTTGTATAAGTATATATTTTTTTGTTGTGACTTTCAATCGTATATGTATATGCGTATTATATGTATTTAAATATAATTCTGTATATGTATATCTAACTGTATTTTTGTATACAGATAGATTTGTTTATAAAGATGATTGGAAATTGGAATAGTGATCAAACAAATAGATGTTCTTTTCTTCTTTTCCTTTTTGGTTCCCTATGGACCAAATATTCCACAGTTGGAAGTATAACAAAGGAAGAATGGTTTGAATCTTCGTGTAAGCTGTTGACGTTCAATTTTAAGCAGCTTCGACCAATTGTCCACTTGCACTAACTGTAAACTTTCTCTTTTTATATTTATTATATTGTATATCTTCTATTTAGCGTTCAATATATTATTTTATATCTATATGTCATTGTCAATTAATACAGCTTGTCCATACGCGTATAATATCAAACAAAAACCATGAGGTTTTCCCCCTTGTACGCCCACTGTATTTATTTTTACTTGTTTATTATATATTGTGAAAATGCAACATTCCACCCTTGTTAACTCTTCTAATTGTATTTTCCCTCCTATCCATTTCCATGTTATTTGAGATGACTTTTTAAGGAAATATAATACTCTTTATACAGTCATAAACTAGGGTTTACGGTTAGAGTAGCTTCCAAGCTGAAATCGAATATTTTTTGTAGAGTACTTCCAACTCGAATTAAACACATCTTATAGAGTGGCACAAAATTTCAATATCTACGACATTATCAAACCCATCTTTTGGATGGCTTATGAAACAAACCTAGAAATGACATCATCTACTTCTTCTTTGGGTTGTTCAAAATTAATCAACATTTACAAAGTATTTAAAATGTAATCACTTTAAAGAAAATACGAAGGAGGCAAAACACACAAGATATATATTTGCTAAAATGATGATAATTACAATTTTTGAATATATTACAAAGGTTGGTTATTTCCTTAATTAACGACAGCCTTGTAGATGATTAGTGTTGAAATTAGCCTTAAACACACTAGTATTAGACCGATTGTTCGTCACGATGAATATGAAGACAATGGATAGAAGCTCGGATCATGTGAAGAGCTAAAGAACAAGCTTGGGAGTGATGATGCGCGTGGAATAGACTGATTTATTGTCTTTACCCATAGTTGAGGACGTACACATAAGAAGAACTATCTAGATTTTGTTGTTTGGTGGCTATAAGTATATTCGAATCGAGATGCTTTGATGGTTATAAATATTCGAATAATATGAGAAATATACAATAAATTTCTAAATACACTTAATGATATGAAGTAGTTTTGAAAAATTATACTATTTGATCCAAAATGAATAGTATCACAACAAGTATTATAAAATGCCGTTTTGGGATAGGGCACTGGCAAAACACCTTGAGGCACACATGTAGGACTTAGTTATGTAAGACTTATTTCTTAAGCGCCTGATTGTCTTGTCTTAAACACAACTAACGCTCCATACCTTGAGGCTTACGCATTACCCCGTGCTATTACTTATCTCGTCTTACACATCTACACTGAATTCACAACACATTAAAAATATTAATGTCTCACGTTATGTGTCGTCTTTTAGGACACTGAATTCACAAGCTTTGCCAATTCCAGCAAAAATGAAAGTAAACTACATTATTGCATAATTATAAACGAAAAAATAATTATTATGTGGAGTTGACATAGTGTTATAAACATATGAGCAACTTTTTGAAAAAAGTTTTTTTTTTTTAAATGTCTATGATTACCATGTTCAATTCATGAACTAAAAATTAGACTAGATTAACAATAAATTCAACTTATTAATAAAATTTACAATTTGCAACTTGTTAAAATTTTAAATCATGATTAAGTATTATTTTTTGAACAAGAATGTGGGGTAGAATGGGCAACTTGCCAAAAAAGAAAAAGGAAAAAAGAAAAAAAGACAACTCAGCCACAGCTCCCCTTACGTCCAAGTCAAGTCTCTTTATATATTCCTTCCCTCTTTTCTAAAACACAAAAAACCCACACAACACTTAAAACACATTCTTTGTATATCCCGCCGGCAACATGAAATTCCGATCATGGATTTCAGCTTCCTCCTCCGTCAACACCGCCATCGACCACCCTGTTCCGCCACCAAAAGGAGTGTTTCCCGATGATGCAAGTAACTTCTCCGATTTACCCAGTAGTACTACTTCACCATCATTATTTTCTCAAGAAACAAATTCTCTCAGCAGTTTACAAAGCAATCTCTCCCTTTTAACTTTACCTTCTGTTCCTTCTCTCCAAAATCTCTCTCCTGGAACTTTAAACCTCGCTATCTCCGCTCGTTGCTTAAATTCTCTGAATCCCAGAAATGCTCATGTCACTTTCCTTGCTATGCATAACAATCTGCTATATGCAGCTTCCTCAAATGATATCAACGTTTTCGAACTCACAAATTTCACACTTATCGATACTTTCAATAACAAGGACCCATCTTCTGGTTCTGCAAAATCTGTTACTTTCCTCGACGGTAAAATCTTCACTGCCCATCAGGATTGTAAAATCCGGGTGTGGAAATTAACACCCATGAAGCAGCATAAACTAATCGCAACTCTCCCGACGCTTGAGGATCGATTACGCCGATTTGTGTTTCCGAGTAGTTATACAAATGTGAGAAGACACAACAAAAAAATGTGGATCGAACATCATGATGCTGTTTCTGGGTTAGCTGTGAATGAGAATTTGATGTGCTCTGTTTCGTGGGATCGGTGTTTGAAAATTTGGGGAGGTTCGAAATTACGGTGTATTGAATCGATTAAAGCTCATGATGATGCGATTAACGCTGTTGTTGTAGGGAAGGACGGAACAATTTTTACAGGTTCGGCTGATAAACGGATTCGGGTATGGGGGAAACCGTATGCAGAGAAGAAAGGTAAAATCGGGTTAATTGCGACGTTGGAGAAGCATAAATCGGCGGTGAATGCATTGGCGTTAAGCTCCGATGAGTCTGTGTTGTTTTCCGGCGCATGTGACCGGTCAATTTTGGTGTGGGAAAGAGAAGACAGTGCGAATTACATGGTGGTTACTGGTGCATTGAGAGGTCATACGAAAGCGATACTGTGTTTGATCAACGTTTCTGATTTGTTGTTTAGTGGATCGGCGGATCGAACGGTGAGGATTTGGACACGTGGGAATCAGGGGCAGTTCTGTTGTTTAACGGTACTTGATGGACATCAAACACCGGTGAGGTCATTGGTGGCGGCGCCGGCAGTGGCTGCGGAAAGCGGTGGAGCTAATGGTGGTGTTAAGTTGTTTAGTGGAAGCTTTGACGGAGAAATTAAAGTGTGGCAAATTGTGGTTTCGAGTTCAAGTGGAAGTCCTCTCATATCATGATATTTGTATTATTTTCTCAATTTAGAATTTTAGAAAATAGATTATATGTACTAACAAGTTTTTTTTTTTTTATATAATTGTTTGAAATTTTATTTGGAATTTGGTGCTGTTATTTTATGCATTTTTTTTCCAACTTCACTACTTAGAAATGGTCAAGAAATTTACTAGGGCAAATGTTCAAGTCTTTTAAATCTTGAAGTGTTTGTATATAGTCAATAGTGTTGTATTTTCCTACATTTATCCAATGTTTGACCACTTTAATTAATAATCTACGTACTATCAATTTTGATTTCAATGTTTGTTTAGGAGGATACTTTAATCTTGCTTTAGAAGGTCGAATATTAATTATTCTTGTTTTCTAAATTTTTTTATATCGTGAGATGAGAAACCATGCATATTATCATGTATTTTTTAAATCTATGTAGTGAGTTATGTAGGTAGTGTTTCATAGGGATATTAGAGAAAATAATACATATATAATAATGTATTAGCTTTGATATTATTTAATTATTTGTTTGCTAGCATTTTCAATCATATTAGTTACACATCATATTCAGTACTATTCTTATATATAGTGAATCATAAATTCATAATATTAACAATACGAGATGTTATTCATATTACAATACACCTTTTTTAGTATTATCATTTATTCGTATGCTAGTTGGTAAACCTAGTGGCGGATCCAGGATTTAGAGTCCGTGGGTGCCAAATAAAAGAAAAGTCAAAGGAGTAATAATGTAATTAATTTAATTTAAGTCAATAATAATTATAAAAATAAAATAAAATAATGTGCCAGCTGTTTTTCCTTAAAAAAACGTGCTTGGAGCCTCTCCTTTTTTCTTAAAATACGTCTACAACAAATTTCTCAAAAAAATAGGTACAAATGGGATTCAAACCCGCAACATCAGCCTTCTAAAGTTGCCCTCCTACCGTGGCACCACAAGCCAGTTTTGTTCTTTGAGTGACACACTTTATATTTATATAAATATTATATGTATATACCTATGTATATATAGAGTTTCCGTCGAAGTTCGGGGATGGCGTGGCACCCCCACATCCCTTCATAGATCCACCACTGAGTACACCCTATTCATTTAATACAACAAATCAAACGATCGATTAAAAATAATCTCAACATTATTAATCTCATCAATATTACTATATTTTATTTAGTACTATTCTTATAGCTATCAAACGAGTCCTAATAATTAGTCTTTTATTAACTTGGATTTAACACATACTTATACAATAGTGTAAGGTATTTTTACATGACTTTCAATATATTTTAACATGTAACCTTTTATGGACATTTATATATAAAATGTTGTAATACTAGTTTAATTTTATAGGTGACTTGATATAAGTGAGTAAAACTAAATTTGTTTCAAAGTTAGAGCTAGGGTGGCTCTAATAAAGTAGGTGAATTTGGAATGTTAAAAAATGGTAAGAAAAGAAACAAGAATTAATTTGGATAATCAATTGATAATGTCCATGTAAAAAGGTGACAAATTATGTTGCAGAAATCGAGATAAGGTCAACGCTTAATCATGTGAGTAATCACGTGAAGATGAGTGATTACCTTCGTTTTTATAATCCTAATTAATGGTCATTATACCTTTGAAAGTAGAAATCAAGAAGATAAAGACAAATTAACATTTCATAAACCCCAAATTAATTGGCTGGCCTTTTCAAACTCTCTTTTAGTAATCATCTTTAGCGTTTGTCTTTTACTTAAAACATTGTAATTAGGATTAATAAAATATTAATTCTTTTTTTTAGATTCCTGAATTTGTCAGATGTACTATGTATATATAGACAAATAATTCTATTGTCACCTTTAAGAAGTCAAAAATCAGAATTATTTGCCGACAATGCGTTGTTAATTAGGAATAAGGTTTTACTTAATTCACACACAAATGTCTACTACCAATTTCAAATTCCATTATCAAATTAAGGAATTTTATTGGTACCCATTTGCCTTCAGAATCTTTCATTACACTGCCATTGGGTTTTCGATTAAAGATCTTGTTGCCTTGACGAATTTTTAGGTGTCTGGATAAGAAATAAATTATTTATATATCGTTTGGTGAATAGATAGAAAATGTATTATTTATGTATAAATTAATATGAGATTTGATTGATAATTTAGAATATGTTAGAAATTTATATAACTAATACATGTATAAAATAATATACAAATTCACTCATAAATAATTCTCATATCATATATATATATATATATATATATATAAGAGAATTTTAGGTCCGCCTACGTGGCGCCACCACAAATCAAGATTCCCTTTTAATTTATTTATTTCCAAAACTAATTTTCCAAAGTTGTGACTTTATGAAAAATTGAGACTTTAATGAAGAGTTGCGACTTTTATGAAAAATTGTGACTTTTATGAAAGGTAACCTTTCCAAAGGGTTGCAATTTTTCCAAATACTTGTGACCTTTCTGATAAGGCACAATAAATATACTATCTTTTGTTGTCTATAAATAGAGGGATTTTCTCTCATTTTAAAACAACGAAAATTCTGAACTAGCTACTACTTTTTCTTCTTCTGCACAATTAAATATTCGTGTACTTTGCTCATGTTGAGTTTGCTCACTGACACAATTGCTTATGTTACCGATCCTGGTATATATTTTACGGTCATTAATTTATGCTAATGTTCTTAAGGATAAATGATAAGATGTTACTCCCTCCGTCCACTATTGTTTGTCAGGTATACTAAAAATAGTTGTCCATAATTAATTGTCAATTTAAATAATCAAGAAATACTTAGTCACTTTTTTCAATTATGTCCTTAATAATTACATAACTACTAGTTTCAAAAAGTAGTCATTTTAAAGTTACAATACTACTTTAATATGAAAAAAGTTGTTTTTACTGTTTTCATGAAGTACAAACAATTTTAATAATGATTGATAGTAGGGTTATATTAGTCAAATTGCACATTACATTAAGTTTTTCTTAAGAGTTGTGCATGATCTTACCCTGACAAACAATAGTGGACGGATGGAGTATATATAATTTTCATTTTCCTTTATATTGTTAATGTTCGCTACTATGCAATTTTGTATGTAAGATAATATAGTGTTTTAGTTTTAATTACTGATAGATTTTAAGTATAATTTTATAAATTACGTGATATTAAATTTCCGCGTGAGGCGCAGATAATTTTACTAGTTATTAATACTTGCATAATTCTAACCAACTATCAAACGAGCCCTTAAAGTTTAGACTTTTTTTTTCTGTTCGTAACAAAAACACATAAATAATATATATAAAGTTTATAAGAGAAAATAGGTAGAGGTGTGTGTTAGAGCCGTATGAGCAACTATGAATTTTGCAGAATTCAATAGTTTAATCAATTTTTAATAATATTTTTATCATAAAATTTACTAAATATATGTAAATAGCAAAATTTCAACCAATCTCACACCTGTTCAGTTGCATCCCAAAATCATAGAATTTAAATACTACTAAATTCAATGCATTATCAATCTATAAAATTTTAAATTTTAATTCCACCATTAGTAGTGATAATCTCACTATGGATGAACACATCCAATTATTCCTTCAAGAAATAGAGTGTATGCGTCAGTAACATATATATCCCCACCCAAAAAAAATACAATCCTCAAGAGTTCTTTGGTACGAGAAATAAAAAATAATAGTATTAGGATATAATACATAATTATTTCATTTTGTATTTAATCAAGACGTATTAGCTAATTTGGAAATTATTTATCCTGTTATTTATATTACGATAAAAGAATATAAGCTATTTAATATATACAATGAGATCTATCAATTTATTGGGATAACTTTTTTTTTCCCTTTAAGCTATTTCATATATACAATGAGATATTTCAATTTATTGGGATAACCTTTTTTTTTTTTACCTCATTCTAATAATAATAATAATAATAATAATAATAATAATAATAGAAAAACCCTTCATATCTACTTAAAAAAGCAACCTTAGATATACTAAAAATAGGCGGAATAAAAGAAAGAATAGGTTATTAAACACATGCATGGTTGAAAATGAAAAATATAAATGGGTGTACTCTGTACCAACTAACTTTAAGGTAGGCGATATATGGTTCTGCAATATTTCTGACTATACATTTTGTCTCAATCTAAAACTGGCATTCTCCATACAATTGAATAGAGAGCCAAGATTAAGAGTTGGTGGGTTTTAAATTTCTTTTAGAGTTATCCATCAATATTGTTAGGGGTTCACATATTAATATACATATATATTTAATTAATTTTCTAGTAAAAATACAAGATCTATAGATCGAAAAGCTATTGGGTTCGTCGAACCACGAAATCCCACCTAGCTTCGCCTATGCTTAATTGAAAGTTGAGCACATAAAGTGGCTACAAATGCCTTGTATGGATTACGTATGTACGTTCAAATAAACAATAAATATTAGTCGGGTTTCAATGTGAGTATCAGACACCGGGTGAGAAACAAAAAAAAACGATAAATATTAGAGCTACCACCTCAAAACTCCGTTAAAGTATTTACGTTTTGTTAGTTTAATATTTACGTTATAATTAAGGTCTTCTTTCGCTCCCTACAATGCCAAGTAGTATGAATCGTGATCTCACTCTCTTTGTAGTGTAAAAGCTAGAAAATAAGCCAAAAAAATATATGACATTTATATTATTTTTTATTTATTTATTTGAAAATTTTTTCTTTCTTTTGGTTAAAAATTATAACCCATAATTCGTGATAAATGAATTTTTGTTCATACTAATTAAACTTCCACAAAAAAATGAATTCTTGTTCATATTAAACATCTACTAAATTAATACGCATCTTAATTAAGATAAAATGGATTCTTGTTCATACTCTCTCCGTTCCTATTTACATATCGTCCTTGTTAAAAATAGATGTTCCTTAATACTTGTCATTTCACAAAATCAATATATAAATAATATTATTCTTCCTATTTTACCCTTGAGAGTTATTAACATTGAAATATGAATTTGACCAACATAGAAAAACTAAATGATTAATCCATGTTCATTGGTCAATTTAGTTAATCAAAATAAATTAATTTACATTTATTTATTGAAAACTTGACTTCAACATAACATTAAATAAAGGTACCATGATAAACTTACTTAATTTCTTAAGAGACAAGAAATTTAAAATAGTGACATATAAATAAGAACGGAGGAAGTATTAAATATCAATTAAATACGTCCATCAAATAAGAGGCCAATGATGTTTAATCTTTTGTGACCAAAAATTAGTGTATAGACTTGAGAGAGACGATAAAACATTTATTATTAATTACTTCCTCCATCCTATTTTATGTGAGGTAGTATGATTCGGTACAGAGTTTAAGAAAGAAAGGAAGATTTTAAAAATTTGTGGTCCAAAATAAATGATAGAAATTTGTGTGACTGTACATCATTTCATTAAGGGTAAAATAGATATTTTATAGTTAAATTGTTACTTAATAAATAAATGTGTCATTCTTTTTGGGACTTACTAAAAAAGAAAGTAAGTCACATAAATAGGGACAGAGGGAAACTTTAAAAATATTTATCTTTTTTTTAAAAGGAAAAAATATTGCAACTTGGCAAGTTGAATGTGTTGGAAATGAAAATAGCACACAACCCCAGTAACATTATATTGGTTTAGTTACTCGATGCATCTTTAATTATAGGGAAAAATATCTGAAATATATCTAAATTTTGATCGAATTGCTATAATAATATCGAACTTTGAAAATGATCTTTAACCCCCTGTACTATTTAATAGTGTGTTTTAAAGGTATATATGTGTCCATGTGGATATTATAAATATTGCATCATTATAAATAGTAATGTGTCAACGTGGGCACATATATATATTTAAAATACACTATTAAATAGTATAAAATGTTTTTCATAAAGTTTGATATTGTAACAACAATTTTGGCCAAAATTAGAATATTTTTCAAACCCTTTTCCCTTAATTAGTTAATTATATTCGATTGTTGTAATTTTGCTCCTGGAAATATCCCAATCCACCGAATATTCTGAATTTTAAATGATACAAAATTGAAATATGAAAAGTTAAAGTGAATTTGAATGATGAAGTGAGAAAGAAAAAAATGGATATACAAAAGATAATCAGCATGTGAAAAGTGACAAATGATGTTGCAGTTAATTAATCCTTTATCTTACCTTTTAAACTAGACTATCAATTAGTATGAAGACAAATGAACCTTTTATAATCCCATCTAATTTGCTGCACTTTTGCCTTTTCAAACTATCTTCGTAACTATCGTTAAGCTATGTTTTTCCCCCTAAAAAATTACTCACTCTGATCTATATTAAGTGAATTGTTAGGACATGTCATATTTTTAAAAAAATAATATTTTCTCTAGTTTATATTACGTAAATTGTTGATGTATGACATATATTTAAAGAAAAATATTGAGGAACAATAGAACATAAACTAAAGACTACTTTTTACTATTATTTTTTGATTATTTTCGAATTAGTCTACTAAAAAATGTAAATTAATTAAGAACCTTATGAAATGAATGATATATATGAAAAAAGCAAAGTCTCAACCGTTCACTATACTAGAAGAGCAACATGGTAGTTGTTTAACTAAACTTTTGAGCGAAAACAAGTGGAGAGTAACATAAACTATTTTCAGAAGTTAAAGAAATTATATTTTGCCCAAAAGCATTCTTTGAAAAACAAACAAATTTAGAAATACGTTTAAAACTTGTCCAAACACTAATTGTTGTTCTAGAAGTGTTTTTAAAATTTATTAATTGGCCAAAAACCAACTATCTCTCACTAAAAGTATATTTTTTGAAAAAACACTTTTAAATAAATTATTTTTAAAAGTTTGACCAAACAAACTATAATTTTCAGTAATAATGCTAACTAACATTGGCTATATTGTCTTTTACAAAAAAAAATAAACATGGAGTTTAATTTTATTGCATGCTAAATGCCATTCTTCTTCTGTTTATGTATTTGCTTTTTAAAATATTCATCAGTAAATATAAGAACATCGGAATATATATTTATTGACACCTTGAGGAATAAGGTTAATTTACTTGATTCACACACAAATGTCACGTTCCTCTAACAAAATATGAATTAAAGTATTAAACCACTTGAAGTGTGTATATAAATTGGTTGAAATTCTATGCTTAAGGAAAGAAAGAAAGTAAAAGAAAAGAATATATAAAACCTCTTTACAGCTCCAATATAAATTATTTTTATTTGTTAATCACCAATTTCAACTACTAAAGGTTTTACATTACACCTATAATGTGATGATTATTTTCATCTAAAGGTGAAGGTGCAACTTGTTGATATTTTGTTTGTAAAGTTGTGGACAAGAATGTGTGGTATCATAAATTCAAAGAATTTTTCACTCAAGTTTATATTACGTGCTTTGGACGTTGAACTTGAATGAGGAGATATGAACGAAAAATAATTGATGCCTTTAAAATTAAATTTTATTAAGTTAGATTTGTATATTCTCATTTGATTATATTTACAAAGCTCTTTTCATATTACTCCATTCATTTTATTTTATGTAACAATTTTACTTTTTAGTTCGTCTCAAAAATTAAAATGCGTCATCTTACTATAATTAGAAATAATATAGGAGTAGTAACAATTGAAAAGAAATGCATGTTAAGACTTGTCTTTTCAATTGTTTATCATAAATACTATCGGTCCTTATTCGATATATGTTTAAAAATTGGTTTTGGTATATGTTTGTTATCTTAGTTAAATCATGAAACTTCATAGGTAGTAGTAATATTTATTTAACATAACTCAACAAGTAGAATCTATCTAGACCTGATTTTGCTATGTTTAGATTTTAAATTTCCTTAACAAAATGTTAATTGCTTGAATGACTATATTATTTGAATGATTGTGGTGAGAATAAAAATATTATCATATCAATTTAATATGAATACTATATTAAAATATTTATTTTTTTAAGAAGAAAAAACTTAACTTAAAGTAAGAAGAAATTTATGTCAAGATGGTTGAAAATGAACGACTGAAATTCCACCAACTTTAATTAATTAAGAGGATATTTTTTAATATTTCTGTCTCTTCTTTACGTCGCAATCTATTAATTCGAAATAGACAGCTCCATTCAAGAGAGTTTCTCATTCAGCCTAATAACAACAAACACTAATTTGCGATCCTAACAAATAGTTCTTTTTCTCTATAACTAGTTGATGCGCGCTTGACGCGTAAATACTGATCTTTTTTGTATTTGCTAAATTATTCGTCAATATCACATGTTAGTTTAATTTTATCATCTAAATTACACTTCTTCTTCTTCATATTGGTCTTTCATTTGTGTCCCTCGTATAATGTAAATATTAGTATAACATTTTCGGTCTACAATACATTGTAGGTCACCATTATATATAACCCTACAATATATTTTCGATTTGTAAAGACCAAAGACAGGATAAACATTAATACTGCTTTTTGACATACTATAAAAATATATATAATGCAACTAGGCAAGTTGAAAATGAAATAGTAACACACATGACCAGTAATATAATAGCATTATGTTGTCAATCGATCTATCTATCTACTCCTATCTTTTTATCCAACTAGTGATCATATCTTTTTCTTTGTGGGAATATCCAATTTGTGGCTACCATTCTCTCATGTGTAGGGTATGTTTTGTATGAACCAAAATATTTTTCCTAAAGTGTTCCTCTAGTTTTCCAATTTAGATTAATTTTTTTTTTTTGGGAAACAGTAACCTAAGAAAACAAGTAACTTAAAAATAAGAAGAATTAAACTAGTTTTATAGTGATATTCCACATAGATTCTCTCTTTTCCATCCGTTACTACATCACATCCTAGACATTTGTACTTACATACCTATTAAAAAATAAGTAAAAAATCTACTTAACGTTTTTCTTTCGTACTAAACAAACCCTAGATATTCCAATAATATGGGTCGTGTGGAAAATAATAATTACAAATTAAAGAAGGCTTGTTAAACATAATGTTCCCTCTTATAAATTGTAAAATTTTAATGATACTTCATTGTTTATTTTCATTTGTCCGTTATACTAAAAATATATATTCTTATTAATTTGTTTAGTCTAGAAAAATTAAGAAATAACTCCTTAAAAGGCATGTCAAATAAATAATGGACAAATAAAATCTAGTATTTTAATCCTCATTTTGCATTCTAAACTAGAGAAATAAGGAAGAAAAATGAGTCTTTAATAAAACCAAATTAATTTATATTCTTAAAACTAATTAAGTGTCATGTTAAACCAAAATATAAAGAGAGAAAAAAAAGATTGGAGCTTATATCAATATACATTAACGTACAATATTGTGACAATTCTGTTTGTCTAAATCTATTTTTATCCAAAATTGTAGCTCCGTTCAAATGTGTTTGCCATCTATAGTTAATAAGGACAAGCACTTGGGCACGTAAAGACTAAAGTGACTATAAAATGATTACTAGTTTTTTGTACGGATTCAAATAAAAGAGTTTGCTACGTATGTACATTTAAATGCACAAAATACACTTTCAAAAGCTCTAGAAAAAAGCAAAAACAAAAACAAAAAAAAAAGAGAAGAAAATAAATATATTCCATTTTTCTTCACCCAATACTCCCATCTTTTCACTTTCTTAATGACTCGAACCTAGTTATAATCCTATTGATGGAGATGATGGACGTTTATTATTTGTGCAACCGCCTCTGGTCATATTACACTTAAGAGCAAGTTCTACAAAAGATGGAAATCCAGTTATCATTATTTTTCATTAAAATGGGTGTAAGAATTAGTCAATTTGACTCTTGTACTTATAACTGTGTCACACAAAGTCAAACAAAGGGAGCATATACTAATGTGGTTCTTTATGTTTCATAATTGAGTGTCAAACGTTGCATACATGATCCTAATACATATTTCTATGCATAAACCAAATTGATAGCATGAGCAATACTCAATTGAGCCCTAGTTGTTTCTCCTATAATTGGTACTTTATACGTAAAAATGACAGGATTTGAACTCGTGGTATTTGCATCCAAAACAAATATATGTGATGCCAAACTCTCTTCAATTAATTGGAATTGTAAATATTATCGTGTATTGTACTCCACAGGTTTATATATCTTCAATTACGTGGAACAATAATGATGTTTGTAGAAGCTTCAATTTGTTGAAAGAAGCCAAGCTGAGCTCCAAAAGCCTACAATTCTTATGGCTCAGTTGGTTTGGAGGGTGGTTATCCACAAGGATGACTCGGGATCGATCCCTCCTCAATGCCTTCTAAGTCGAGCCTGTCGCATAGGGCTTGCCTAGTGCGGTTTACATCCCCTGTGTGATTTGCAGGCTATTACACAGTGGGGGGTTTACCCAGTGCGCACAAAGTGCTCACCCGAAGGGCAGAGGCTATGACAGAGGTTGTAGCGGCTTCGGGTTATCCTAAGGGTTACAAAAAAAAAGTGTAAGCACTAAATTGAGAAAATATAATTAATTATTACTACTTTTTTTAATATACAAGAAAAAAATATAGCAACTTGGCAAGTTGAACTTATTGGAAATGAAAATATCATACAACCCCAATACATTGGTTTATCTTCTTCTTCTTTTTTTCCGCTCATGGCCCCATTCGAAGTGAAACGCTTTCCATCAAGGATTTTTTTCATACTAATTAATTATGAGAAAGAGCAGTATCATCTCCTGCGTGGTGGATTTATCTCAAAATCAATCTATCTCTCCATATGCTCAATTATATTGGTAATATTTTAGTTCATGAAAATATTGCATGCAATCCGTGTCCACCAATCACAATTCTCTGACTAGACATTATATATATCATCTTAATTAGAAGCTAGCAACCTTCCCCTAATGGTGCTAAAATTAATTTGCTTGTTTTGTAGTTTAAATAAATGTAACAAAAATAAGGTAAGTGCTAATAATAATTTTTTAAGCAGATAAAATTTAAGAAGTCTAAGTAAAAGTAAAACAATTTAAATGATAATAGTGTCAACTAAATGTTACATAAGGATTAAGGAGTATACTAGATCCATATTGCTCCCCTCTTTTTCCTTTTGTTTCTTTTTCAATTTTTCTTTTTGTAGTATTTGAAGTTTGAACATATAAATACTACTTACTTGTTTAGGAGACTTTGTGAGTTTTTCTGCGAAAACGGATCTACAATAGTAATAGCTCGTATTATTAACTGTCAGAATTCCTCACAAAGCGGATAAATTCTCATATTTTCATCGTCTAAATTTTTTCTTTAGGAAGATGTAGAGATTCATACATGTCGTATTAATATGAAAAGTATTTATACGCTAAAGATTACAATAAGAAGAACAAGCTAGTGGACTAACAACTTAATTAGCACACCTTATGAATGGACCCAACCTGATAACTATTTCTAACATTTAATTTCCTCTTCATAAAGAAACTAAACTAAATTACAACCGACATACGTAGTTTTCAATACCTTATTCACATTACCCTTCAATTTTAATTCCTTATATTAACTTCTTGAAATAAATATAGTTTGCCATACTTGCCATGCATATAATTAGACAATATAACATGTATATGTCTGCAATTGCCTAAGCATGGTTGATTAATTTGACTTTTTTGGCCACTCTGGAACTTTTGACAATAAAGTCAAAGTAATAAGATTAATTGAATGTTTGAAATCATTGGTTTAGATGTCCAATTGATCAATTGATAACCTTGAGTATAATTTTTAGTGATAATTAATTAACGATAATAGTTTAATTGTCGCTAATTAAATAAGTATTTTTAGAGATAATTAACACTCTTTATAAATGTCCATAAAATCTATAGTGACTTTGAATCTAATGATAGTATAGACTTTAAAACTTTTTCATAAATATGCATATTTTATTGCCGCTAAATAAAATTAATTTTATAGTAGTGTAATCACGTGCCTTTTCTCTTAAATGCACTTTATTTTAGATTCACTTAACTAGTGATCTGCACAAGTAATTGGGGTCTAATTAATTTGTCTTTGGAGTAACAAAGTTCTGTTATTTACAATATTGTCTTGATGAAATAAATTACTAAAACATTTTGGGATATAATGATAGTTATTAAATCGTTAGAATCGCAAATAGATATTTTGTGTTAATCCTATAGGGCCCTTCCACCTAATAAAAATAAGAACTTGTGCCCTTATTCTCTTAGAAAAAGATTTGTAGGGCGCTTCCAACACTATGTCCCCTCCATACAAGAGAGTTGAGCACAAAATGTGGCTACAAATTCCTTGTAGTTTTTTTGTACGGATTTTAACAAATTAAGTGTATGCAACGTATATATGTTCATCCAAATGCACGAAAATAAATTATCTAAATTATTTTCTTTCAAAACATTCAGAAAAAAATACTTAAAAATTGAATGTACAATTACAACAAAAGAGACATTTAATTTCGTGTCAATGACAAATATATTTAGAGGCAATTGAATTAGTGTCATTTTATTCAAAGGACGTCGCCAAAGCATTTAATATAATGTCCTTATATAAAATGTTGACTATAAATACTATATTTATATTATCGTTAAATATAATATAAATAAAAATTATATGTATTGTTATCTTTAAATAATCAACGCTAAATCCTTTATTTATCGTAGTGATGACTCTGATGACTAAAATGAAGGAAATCCAATTGGCACTACGTGAAGTAATGAACGCTTTCTTCATGCATGCCCCAATACATGTTTGTGTGCAGACACTAATTTAATAGTACTGTACGATTAATAATAAAAGAATATCTTATTTAATAATCAAATTAAAGAATAATATTCAAGGCTGAAAATAAAATTGACTTATTGATAAACAAGGTTTGATCTGGCCAAAGAGAGATTATCTATTTAGAATTTTGAAATTGTCTCTTAAAAGTGAGAAAGATTAATAAATGTCTTTCACTCCCATGCAAGGTTTATAAATAGGACAAAATCTCTTGGATAAACTTTAAGAAAAAACTAGTCTAGATCCTATCAATAACCTATCCTTGATTATATACTTGAGTACTTTTTTTTTTTTTTTAATTACTGTGTACTTCATATGACCACAAATTGGCAAATGTTTTGAGGTTGATTAGCTAGTGTCATTTTGTATGCATAAACCAAATTAATAGCACGAGCAATACTCAAAAGTTATGTCTAGCTACTTAAATTGAGACCCAGTTGTTTCTCCTTTAATTAGTACTCTATATGTAAAAATGACAGGATTTGAACGTAAAGTATAGAGAAATCAAGGATTGTATTGATAATTAAATTGTTGAGTTACATGCTCTTTAAATAGGAGAAGAGTCATATACTAGCTATACTAAGACTCCTACTACAATACAAATATATTATTTACTTGAGTAGTATTACTACTATAACTCAAATACTTTATTCTAGTCGACTTTAGCCTTATACACGATACAACAACTTAGTGGTACATAATTTAGGATTCAGTAGCCTAGTCCTAGTGTGTCAGATTCATTGGACATGATCCAACCACCAGTTTCCTTCTTCTTCAACATAACTCATGATAATTCGTATCCAAAACAAATATATGTGATACCAAATTCTCTTCGATTAAGTAAATTGTAATTATCGTGTCTTGTATTCCACAGGCTTATATCTCTTCAAATAATGATGTTTGCACTTTGCAGTCTACAAATACCACATAAAATAAAGAGAAGCTTCAATTTGTTGAAAGAAGCCAAGCTCATGAGTCGCAAAAGTCCACAATTCTTCTCTGTAAAGTGTTAGCAATAATTAAATAGAGGAAAGATATTTATTTATTACTTTTTTAATGTAGCAACTTGGCAAGTTGAACTTGTTGGAAATTAAAATATCATACAGCCCCAATATCATTGGTTTATCTATTTATCTCTAAATCAAAATCTATCTCTTTATATGCTCAATTACATTTGTGCAATATTTTTAGTTCATGAAAATATTGCATGCAATGCATGTCCACCAATCACAATTCTCTGACTAGACATCATATATATCATCTTAATTAGCACCTACGAACCTTCTCTTATAGTGCTAAAACTAATTTGCATGTTTATAATATAATGTAAACAGAAATCAATGTAAGTGCTAAAAAAAGGTTGAATATTGTTGAAAAATTAACAAATTAGAGAAGTATGACATGCTAATTAAATTCATTTTGATATTATAATCAGATTACTCACCTTAATTATTAGTTTACCCAATAGACCTCTCATGTCATATTATTTATGTTTTGAATGCTTAGTCTTGGACGTGTGGAGGTCTTAGAGTCTCCGATCCTCATACATTGATCTTAATCTCATTATATAATTTTAATTCCGTCAAAGTGATTAGATTAATTAAATGTTTGAAATCATTGGTTTAGATGTCCAATTGATCAAATAATAACCTTAATCACGTTCCTTTTGTCTTACAAGCACTATAATTAAATTGATTATTGACTTTCTAAATGAAATAGTTATAGGTAAACTATTCACAGTTGAATGCCTTTGAGGTTATAAAAAAAAGTTGAGTCACTATTTGTGAAAAATACTATTAATTGAGTGACTGTATGAGGTATTAACTCCACCAAGTTCGGGTCTAATTCATTTGTATTTGGATTAAAATATAAAATTCCATTTTTTACAATAATCTTTGTCTTGATCAACCGCCTTAGACTTTCTAATTAAAGATATATAGTTATTAAATCCTTAGAATCACAAATAGACATTTTGTGTTAATCCTAATAGGGCCCTTCCACCTAATAAAAAGATCTTGTGCCCTTATCTCTTAGAAAAAGATTTGTAGGCTTCCACCACAATATGTCCCCTCCATACAATAGAGTTGAGCACAAAATGTGGCTACAAATTCCTTGTAGTTTTTTTGTACGGTTTCTAACAAAGTGTTTGCAACGTATGTACATTCAAATGCACGAAAATAAATCAAGTATCTTAATTGTTCTCTTTCAAAATTTTCAGAAAAAATGACATGAAAAATTGAACATGTAATTACAACAAAGTAATTGAACAGTAGTAATAGATTTCTTTAACATTTAGCTGTAATTGAATTGATTAATGTCATTGCTTTCAGAGCCATTAATTAGCATCTTTAATGACATTTATACAAAATGTTGATTATAAATATCATACTTATTTAATTTATTATCGTCGCTAATTATAATATATCAATAATTATATTATTATAGCTAAATAATTACCGTTAAATCCTTCATTTTATTGTAGTGGTGACACATAAGAGATGACAAGTGCTGAAAAGAAGGAAATCCAACGGGCATTACGTGAAATAATGAACTATTTCTTCATGCATTATCCCAATATATTTTTGTATGCATATACTAATTTAGTACAATATTAAGTATAGATGATATGAGTTGAACATTTTATACTCAAAATAAACATTAACATAATACTAAGCCGCGCCATATCTCTTCAATAATTAAGTGTAACTGTAATTAACAAGGATTGTGGTGGAATGATAAATATTCCTTCGTTCTTAACCAGAGGTCTCGGATTCGAGTTAATCCGAATTTAGTCATCGATCTTTGTTCGATCCATTATTCAACTTGGAATAATATTGATCTATACACTCAAGTGTCACCAATGATTTTGCAGACCACAAATGCAATATAATATCGCCAAAACCATTTATTAAAAAGAAGCCAAGAGCCTCAAAAGCCTTCAATTCTCCTCCTTAAAGTGTAAGGACCAAAGAGAGGACACATCATTAGTTATACTACTCTTTTTAATAAACACGAAAATAGAGCAACTTGACAAGTTGAACTTGTTCGAAATGATCAAATATCACACAATACCAACAACATTAGTTTATCTATCTATCTATCTATAAGCTCAATATTGGTATTATTTTAGTTTATGAAAATATTGTAAATCGTGGCAACCAATCATCATTGTGTAGATGATATCTCATCTTCTCTTTTCTACTACTCTCTCATTTAACTAGCAGCAACATTCCCTTTTGACCATATATTTTGCCAGCCTGAGAACACTACAAGATTTGTATGTTTTAGAGTTTATAAAATGTAAAAGAGATAAATCTAGGGAAGGGCAACAATAAATTGTTGAAATTTCAATAAATTAGCTAGAGAAGTATAGCTCAAACAGAAGTGCTTTACAGTCGTCCCTTTGGGAACATCCGATAAAATCAGAACTATACAAAGGAGATTAATATGACCCTTACGTAAGAAAAATGACACGCACAAATCAAGAAACAATTTAAATATAATTTATTAACTAATTAAAATTATGAAAAATGATAGTGATATTTAAATAAAACATTAATTCTTTAATATATCATATGAGTGCCCTCAAAAGTTGGACACGTGCATATGATCTAATGATGAGTTTGAGAACAAGTAATGATCCTCAAAGAACAACTATTTAGCTAAAAAAGACAATAATGAGCACTTTAGGAGCCAAATTGGATATATGAGAGCCTCTAAGTCTGAGTAGAAGCCCAAAATTAAACTCAATCAAGGTTGAGTTTGAGGATAAAAAATAAGTTTATATATCAAAGAACAAAAGAAAAACAATTGATTTATATGACAAAAAAATTGATATTAAAAATAAAATGTCATAAATTATTAAAATATTTGACCGAAAGATAATCTATCAAGTCTAACTAAAAAATTAATGAACTGCATAGTGAAATCTCAAGTCATGAATACTTCTAAAACAAATGAAAATTGAAAATATAACATAAGTTTTAAATTCAAAATAAAAAATTTAACATAATACTGTTATGTCAAATTTCAACATAACATACATAAATATGATTTAAAAGAAAAGGAAAACGTAAGTCTATAACCTTACTCAAGAATGAATTCTACTTTAATTTAAAAATTAGAATACTAACAAAACTATGCAAATGCAAAAAATAAACATTACATAAAAAATAGATAATACGAAAAATTACATGGAATCACATGATTTAAAGGTTGAGAATGAGAAGGAAATGAAATACAAGTAATATAAAATAATTTAAAAACAAATAATTAGATATTTTAAAAAACAATAAAAATAAAAAAAGATTTTAAAATAATAGAAATAAAATATAAATTAAAACGAAAAAAAATAGAAATTAAAAGAAGAAATTTAAAAAGAATCAGCTTGTAATTACACCATGTAATTACTAGTAATTCACAAACTGTCACGACCCCAACCATCGTGCTTGGCACCCACACTAACTCTCCGGTGGGAGAACCACTACTACAACCCAAACCAAGCACTAATCCAAAACTAAGGCATGTAAGTTACGGAAGCAAGTTAAATACTAAGGAAATAAATAGGGAGCTCCCATAAACTCCAACAAAAGTCTAACAACGAACTAAACAATGCAGAAGAAAAAAAGAAAAAAAAACTAGAACCTGAAAGTCAATGTACCAAAACATCTAACAATGAACCAAGTCTAAACAAGAAGGGATACAACCCCAACTAATCTACTAATAACTAATAGAACTGTATAAGTCCGAAATGTGGACATAGACGAAAAGAGAATTCATGGCAGCCCGAAAAAATTGGCTCACCCTTGAATTCGAACGACAATCACTGATCTCCTAAGCGAGGTCTGTCAGTAGCCGCTTGAAGATGCCCTGTACTCAACAAAATTAAGAGCAAGTGCAGTATCATCAGTACACAACCACATCGTACTAGTAGAATTACACGACTATCCCACTAAGCGCAACATAAGCAAGTCAAGACAACATTATAATCACATACATATATATCAACATATACAATATTATCAACATTTACGAACAACGAACAACTTTACATTTTATATCAAATCATTGGTCCTTTCATGGAACCCAGCCCTAAACAGTTAGCATACCAGAACGTGGTACCCGATCCAATGATTATGCCAGAACGTGGCAACTGATCCCATATTTATGCCGTAACGTGGCAACCGATCCAAGTTAGTTATGTCGAAACATGGCAACCGATCCCGTTCACACACCACAATCACAATCACAAGTATATCCTCAAGATCATACATTTAAGTCATGATTTCATGGCAATCATCATTCATCTATCTCATTTACAACAAGTGTGATCAACATTGCAACATTCATACATATACATGTATCATAATGAATCAAGAACAAACATACATCACACAATCATAAAATCACAACCATCACCTACCTCAAAACAAGCTTGAAAGCCTAAGAAACTTGATCCTTCCCTTTCCGGATTCGTTCCGCTTGTTCTTGGTCTACAAACAATCAATATAATATGGGAATCAATAAACAATCACTAATTATCCGAATTACTAACAACTCTATGAACCCTAGATCAAACCCATGATCCCAATTATCCAAATTATGGTTGTTTCCACCATAGAATATTCTAAAACAAAACCCTCCCCCATCAATATTCACCCATTCTATTACATTCTACGGATCGAAAAACGGATTCGGGGAGTGAAAAGCTTACCTTTAGCCTCAAGAATGGTGAAAACGAGTAGGAGTCTCCTGGGGTTCATTCTTTAGCCCTAAAAGTTGAAAAGTGCATAATAAGGTCGTTTAGGGGTTTATTAACGACCTTAAGTCGCGTCGAGTCCGCCACAACGGCCCTCAGCCTGCTATAGCGGCCTCGCCAGAGCGGCCAAAACCCCTACCAAGGTGGCTTGCATGAACCATGGAGCTATTTTGAGAATTCTAAAATCCCCATTTCACAACACACCTCTAACCAACGAGGCTCAGAAAATACCCTTAGCGCTAAGATCGATTCTGGGAGTTCTACTCACCCGAATTCAATTCCATAAAGTCATACGGATTCCTTAACGAGTTATCTAACTACTCACGCAATCAAAATCATAAATGATTCACACAATTGTTACGAGATTTCCCTACACCTCAAAGACTCTAATTTCATCTAAATCGGACTAGGTTGGGAAAAATCCAAATACTACGAAAAAGTTTTCCAGCCCCAAATTTCCCCCAGTTGGCTTTTCTATAACGACGAAAATAAGTCGTTACACTAGATACTAATTTACCCATCACTTGTCCCAGAGTGACAAAACTTAGTAAAAATAGGTCAAGGAAAGAATAAAGTAGTACCTGAATCGACGAACAATTGGGGATACTTTTCTCGCATGTCCCTCTCAATTTTCCAAGTAGTTTCATCAACTGGATGATACTTCCATTGAACCTTCACTGACTTAATCTCTTTGGTCCTCAACTTGCGCACATCACGATCAAGAATTGCAATCGGTTCCTCCTCATATTGAAGGTCTTTGTCTAGCACAATTGAGTCCCATTTAATAATTTAAGCCCTGTCACTATGATATCTCTTCAACATGGATACATGAAATAATGAACACCCGATAGATTAGGAGGTAAAGCCAATTTATACGCTACCGGTCCTACATATTCAAGAATCTCAAATGGACCAATGTATCTAGGACTTAGCTTACCCTTCTTACCAAATATCATCACCCCTTTCATGGGTGATACCTTAAGAAGAACATTTTCGCCGGATTGAAACACCATATTTCTTACCTTATAATCTGCATACTTCTTCTGTCTACTCTGGGCTGCTAGAAGTTTAGCTTGAATACTCCTCACTTTATCTTGAGCATCCTTCACTAAATCAACCCCCAATAGTTTCATATCTCCAGCCTCAAACCATCCTAAGGGTGATCTACAATCCCCTCCCATATAATGCCTCAAATGGTGCCATATCAATACTGGAGTGATAACTTTTATTATAGGAGAACTCACACAAAGGTATGAATTTATCCCAATGCCCTCTAAAATCAAGCACACGTGCCTTCAATATGTCTTCTAACACTTGAATAGTCCTCTTTGACTGTCCGTCTGTCTGTGGGTGGAAAGCTGTACTAAAAGTGAGTTGTGTGCCCAATTCATCATGCAATTTCCTCAAAAACTTGGATATGAATTGGGTACCATGTTCAACATTATAATCTATTCTTACCGGAATAAAATGGGCTAACTTGGTCAATCTATCAACCACTATCCAAATAGAATCAAACTTACCCAAAGTCTTTGGAAGACCAACCACAAAATCCATGGCTATCATTTCCCACTTTCATTCCGAAAGTGGCATTCTTTGAAGCAAATCTGCAGGCCTTTGATGTTCATATTTCACTTGTTGATAATTTGGACACTTCGCCACAAACTCCGCTATATCCTTCTGCATGCCCGACCACCAATAAATTCACTTCAAATCTCGATACATCTTGGTCACACCCGAATGAATAGAATATGGAGAACCATGAGACTCTGCCAACAATTTCTCAATCAATTCATCTACTCTAAGAACACATATTCTCCCTTTAAAACTGAGCACACCATCCGCATCAAGAGTGGTCTCTTGTGCCTTACTATTCCGCATCAAGAGTGGTATCTTGTGCCGTACCATTCGCAGTCTTCTTCCTAAGCTCCTCTAAATTCTCATTCTCAAATTGTTTGGCCTTGATCTCCTCAATGAAGGTGGCCCTTACTTCACTACTAGCTAACACCCCACTTCTTTATGAGATGCCCAACTGCATGAACTTGGACTCTAAGGTCTAAAATTCCTTATCCAAAGGTCGCTTGGTTTCACTTAGGCAAGCTAAACTACACATACTCACCGCCTTCCGACTCAAAGCGTCTGCTACTACATTAGCTTTACCCAGATGGAATTGAATGGTGACATCATAATGTTAAAGTAACTCCATCCACCTTTGTTGTCTCAAATTCAGGTCCTTTTGAGTGAACACATGCTGCAAACTACGATGATCAGTAAATACCTCACATTTAACACCATAAAGGTAATGTCGCCAGATTTTAAGAGCAAAACTACCGTTGCCAACTCTAAATCATGTGTTGGATAATTTCTCTCATGCACCTTCAATTGGCGCGACGCATAGGATAAACATTCTTATCCTGCATTAACACCGCGCCCAACCCAGAATGAGAAGTATCACAATAAATTATAAAATTTTTACCTTCCACCGGTAACGCTAGAATATATGCGGTGGTCAAGAGAGTCTTGAGCTTTTGGAAGCTCTCCTCACATTTTTCAGTCTATTCAAATTGTATCTCCTTTTTGGTCAAATTAGTCAAGTGAGTGGCAATAGAAGCAAAGTTCTTCACAAATCGACGATAATAGCTAGCGAGCCCCACAAAACTCTTAACTTCAGTCACAAAACTTGACTGAACCCAATTCTTAATCGCCTCAATCTTTTGGGGATCTACTATTACCCCTTCTTTTGAAACTACATGCTCTAAAAAAGCAATCGATTTCAACCAAAATTCACACTTAGAAAATTTAGCATATAACTTTTGCTTCCCAAGAACACCCAAAACACTACGAAGATGGTTGACATGTTCTTCCTCACTTTTTGAATAGACCAAAATATCATCAATAAAGATTATGATGAAAGAATCAAGAAATGGCTTGAACACCCCATTCATTAAACTCATAAAAGCTGCAGGCGCATTGGTCAAACCAAAAGACATAACCAAAAACTCATAATGACCATAGCGAGTTCTAAACGCCGTCTTAGGCACATCCTCAGGCCTAATTTTTAATTGATGGTAACCAGACCTTAGATCATTCTTAGAGAAAACTGATGCACCTTGCAATTGGTCAAAAATATCATATATTCAAGGCAAAGGATACTTGTTTCAAATAGTGACCCTATTCAATTGCCAATAATCTATACAGATTCTCATACTACCATCATTTTTCTTAACAAACAAAACTGGGGCAACCCATGGGAAAGCACTAGGTCGAATAAATCTCTTATCAAGAAGTTCTTGAATTTGAGCCTTAAGCTCTCTTAATTCTGCTGGAGCTATGCGATATGGAGGGATAGAAATGGGGCACGTACCATGCACTAAATTAATGCAGAAATCTCTATCTCTATCCGGAGGCATACCAGGCAAGTCATTACGAAACATTTCTTTAAATTCTGACACCACAAGAATAGACTCAATGGATGGAGCCTCAATCTCAACATCCATAATATGAGCCAAATAAGCTAAAAAACCCTGCTCTACCAGTTTACTAGCCCAAATGAAGGATATAATCTTAGTTTGCTTAGGCTTGTACACTGCTTTCCACTCTAATTTTTCCCTTCTCAGAATTTCTAGAGTTACAGATTTAATATTACAATTAAGCACAACATAATAGGGGGACAACCAAGTCATGCCTAAGATTATGTCAAAGTCAGTCATATCCAAAATCACCAAATCAGCCCAAGTCTGAAAATCCATAAACAAAATAGGACAAGCACGATAGAAATGGGTAACTATGACTGACTCTCCAACTGGGGTAGAAACATGGATAGGGGCATCAGGTATATCACAAATCATATCAAACTCTGAGGCAAATCATACAGATACATAAGAATAAGTAGAACCCGGATCAAATAACACATTAGCCATCCGATCACAGACAAGAATAGTACCTGTGATCACCGCGTCAAATGCCTTTGCCTCATTCTTGCCTGGAAAGGCATAACACTGAGCCTTATCATCTTGACGAACCACTTCCTTGCCTTTGGTAAATTCCATTGCCTTTTTGCTTTGGACTTCAACATCTTCAAGTTCTATAACTTTGGGCGATATGACACTGCATCGCGGAACCGTTCGGTGACTTGCCGACTACTTCTTTCTATCGCCGACTTGATTTTCTCCTTCAGGGTTTGGCACACTAGAACATTAGGCGAGGTCAAGGCTATTCGGCGACTCGCCCAATGGGTTAGGCAATCCTCATCCTTTTTTTTCTTCGTCTTTTCAACTTTCTTGTTCCTTTTTGCTCATTAGTGATGCTTTGTTCCTCAATCAAAATACTTGAAATTCAAGGATTTACATTAGTTATTGAGATAAAATACGCATTCCACGGTACTACATCTATTAAAATAAAGCCCTAAATGAGTCCAAATCGTGGACTCATCAACACCCCCAACTTAAACTTTTTCTTGGATCCTCAAGTAAAACTCAAGTTTAGCAGTTTATAAAGGATGTCTCAAGCAGTGCTACACAAGATTCAATCATGAATGCACACAAAAAGATTCAACTTACTCATGCAAAGATCAATTATACACTCAAAGAGTCAAGCTGTGGCTCACCAATATCAAATAATCTCAAGCTCACAATATTTGCTTCAAATCCAAGTTCAAGCTCATCAAAGGTATTCAAATGCCCTTACACAAAGAATGATTCCATATTTACACACAATGGTTCAACAATTTAAAGTTCCAAAATCAAATGCAACGTTCACACTCAAAAAGATGAACACAATGTATGATTTCACCCATAGGCTTGCCCGTATTTTCCAACCAACATTTGTTTCAGTTCACTCAAGATCAAAAAGGTCTTTTCAAGGCTTGTAATGGGGATGAGTGCAAATGTATGGTCAATTAGGCTCAGTGGCTATAGTCCTCATTAAATGTGGTGTGAACAACACTTTCTTTCCTTTTCTTCATCATTTTTCATTCGTGCTTACAAGTCATTCCCTTATTCACTTTCCGTGGACTGTTGAAAACCCCATTTCTTTTTGTATTTTCACAACTTCATTCCACAAATTTTTCATTCTTTTTCTTTTTCATTCTTTTCTTCTCTTTCTCTCTATTTTTTTTGTATGGAGGGGTTCCATTTTCTCACAACATGGGTAAAAGAAGACTTTCTTGCACATCTTGATTTACCTTCTCTTTTCACCACACCCCCAACTTAGGCTTTTGACCTAAGTTAGCTATTCAAACAAATCACAAATCACGAGGATTATGGATATTGGATCAAGAAAATGTCACAATGTCATCAAGTTTCTTCGAAGAAAAGGTTAAGGCTCAAAGGGTGCTCAAGCGGGGTTCACACACTCACAAGGTAGGCCACAAACAAAGGTATAATGTCAAATTGTTTCACACTCTTTAAAGTTGCCTAAGATCATATCAAGAGTTCACATCACTTAGTCAATCGGACCAACGGGGAAAATTCTAGGTGTCATCATACATGGTTCACGGTAAGCTCATCACACAAGACATTGACACCAAAGTCAAACAAAACTTCACAATTTCGCTAGTGTGCAATGTTCATTACAAGAGGCTCAATTCGATACTTGGCTAGTCACAACGAGATGCAAATAGTTTACATATTGGCTATGCAACATCATTTGGCCTCATCGTAGCCGCACATTCATTTTTGTTCGATTATGAACACTATTCAAGTCATCGGTATTGATCAAAATCGATACTCAAATTTGGATAGGAACAACAACATTCAATACAAACAAGAGGTGGCAATTTTTTTTCCGAAAGGGTCAAAAATCATATATAATTAAAAAAACGGAGCCATAAGATCAAACCATCCACAAAAAGTAGTGTACAACACAATTTTAGATAAAAAACCAAATGTATAACCAAAACCAATCAGGTCACAACAAGTCACACAAAAGGCAGGCCTCACCCTACCAAATATAAAAGCATTTGTCCTCAAATGCAAACAAAATTATCCAAAAGTTAAAATAAAAGTAAGAAAGAGAGGGAGGTAAAGAAATGATTCTGTCTACACAGTCGTTCCATCTGTCTGGGCATCAGTGCCCGGTGCATCAGTCTGATCTCGGGCCTTAATATCTTGAGTCAAATAAGAAGGAACCGTAGTACCAGACCCACCAAGAGCTTCCACGGGTGTATCCGTCAAAAAATTTCGCACAACTACATAGAATCCGCGGGTGCATGAAGGAATAGAGGGGCCTTGGGTATTAGTCTCCCTGTCAGAATTGGGCCTCTTGCCCTTGCCTTTATCTCCAGGTGGGGATTTTTGTCTTGCCTTCTTAGGATGATTTGACCTCCCTTTATTTATTTTGAAATTCCGTGCTCTTATCTTTCGAGGTAGCATGATTCTCCCAGCAACTTTCGGTCTAGCCATGTCTGCAAAGCATCGAGAAAAAGTTAAGAAAATATTCAAATAAAAGCACAAAAAATCAGTTGCGGATGGACTCGTCGAATAAGTTGGCGAGTCATCGAATTGCTATGGTGAGCTAGATCGAGATCGCCAAAAGGATTGGATTCAAAGCAATGGCAAGTCGGCGATGGGAAAGGCCTTTCGGTGAATCACCGACAGATTTCGGCGAGCAAGGGTTAACCCGCCGAAAGTTATAGTGCAAAAAAGGTACATGGGTGCAGACAAAAGGCAATCAAGATGTCTTTTAGCGAGTCGTCGAGTGCCTTCAGCGACCTCAGGTTCTCACAGAAAGTGGCAGAGCCCAACAACACATTTAGCAAGAAATTAAAGGCGAGATGGGGAACTTCGGTGAACCATCGAGTGGTTTCGGCGAGCTCAACCCAGCTCGCCAAACGACCCAACGTGCCTACTTTCAACCCAACTTCTCGAATTCAACCCCGCAACCCCCGAAAACAAAATCAAAGCATGCACTAGTCAAGTTAAAGCAAGTCCCATAGCACCCATTACCCCGGAATACTCAGACTTCTCTCGATATTGCCAAATTTGGCCAATTGACGACTTTTACCCTTAAGAATGACATCATCCGTTCTATCATTGGGCAAATTACGTCGTTTGGCACAAATACATGCTACTCAGAATACACCCAACTAAACTAAACAATATGCAGGCGCACAAGCCCACACAAATTAATTCATTTAAAAGCACAAAAATATGGGATTTCAACATTCAAAACATTACGAGAAGGATTATCGAATTAACACAGGCACATACGAAAACAATTAAGATCAGAGAGGCCCAACACACATCACTAAGATAAGATCATTGCAAATGAGTACAAAATTGCTAAAAATAGAGTTGGGGTTCGAAAAACTAACCTGAAATGCCGATTTAAATGATATTGAAATGTTAGGCGGCAATGTAATCCACTCCGAACACAATTCCAATGACTAAAATATGGTAAAAATGCCAAAAATATAGAAACTATGGTGTGGGTGTGAGTTTGGGAAGATAAAAAGTGGTGGGAAATAAAAGAATTGGAAGTTTAAACCTTTGGCCTATTAAAAACCGTTCAGTTCTTGCCCACTCGGCGTGTCGCTGAGTGAGCTCTTACCTCGCCGAATTTTACAGGACCTCCAGTTAATGTGGGGGTCCAAATGGTGGACTAGATCGCAATCATCGACTAGGTCAACGATTCGGCAATAATTTCCTAGACTCCCCGAGTTTTACAGACTCCCCTTTGAAGATGTCTTGAGTCAAATGACGAATTAGGTCGGGCTTGCCGACCTCTTCGATGATGCGCTAACTGGACCATTTGCTTGCCAACTTGCACTTTTCAAAAACTTTCCACACGTTAACCTGCACAATCCACACATCATTATTTACCAAAATAAAAGTAAAGCAATAAAATTGTCTTGGGTTGCCTCCCAAGCAGCGCCTTAGTTAACGTCATGGAATGAAGCAAGTTCACCTTCAAACCTCATTCTTAGGGTTGACCTTAGTGTCACTAGGCAACCCCCTTGCTGTATTAGGTGTAGATGAAACAAGATATGACCCATTTGGGTCTCCAACTGCTTGATCGACAATGGAAGGTGACGGTCTAGCTAAGGGTCAACATGTCTTCTTTCATCTCTTTCAAGATCTTGTCTGACCCCTCAACTTTGTTGAGGATACGAGAAAGCATATCCTCAGACCGACCACCTTCCGAATCCTTTGGCTTTTGGCCCTCGTGGGGAGGCACATACCTATCCTTCTCCCCATCTTTCCAATTTGGATTACGGTCCCTCCATTCATGATCTCGATCTTTCCAACCTTCATCTCTACTCCAACCTTGGTTACGACCCTGCCTCGAGTAGTTTGAACGATAACTATCGCCTTGGTTGGCAAGCAAATTTACCTCTTTATTATACAAGGCCTCAAACTTGGACTCATCTGGATTAGCACACCCAACACCCACGACATTGACACTTCGAGCACCAGCTCCAATGACCTGTTTATGGTAGTCATGTCAACCAAGAGCTGAGCCACTATCACATAAGGTTACTGCATCAAACCTCCCGGAGAAAGTTGGTTAGCAACACCCTTATTTATTGAGTCAAGACTCCAGTAAAAATACTGCAGCAACACGTTATCAGGCAAGCCATGGGTTGGGCATTGAAGCACCAACCTTTTGAATCGCAGCCAAGTTTCATGAATTGTCTCACCTTCTAGACGCTTGAAGCTATGAATGCTGTCTCGAAATGTCATCATCTTTGAGGGAGGGAAAAATTACACTTAAAATTCGGTAACCAATTCCTCTCATGAAGTGATTGATTCACGTGGCAATTCAGCCAGCCACTTGCACGTTTTTCCCATCAAAGAGAACGGGAACAACCTCAACCGGACTGACTTTTGGGAGATATTCTTGAAGGAGAATGGTCCGCATATATCCATAAAGTTTCTAATGTGCTTATGGGGATCCTCATGAGCCAAACCACTGAAAAGCCCTTTTAGTTGCAAGAGTTGAAACATAGCACTCGTGATGTGGAACACCGCATTCCCTTCGGCTGGAGGCAAGCGAATGACACCAATACCTCCCATGAGATGGGGGCCATTAACATGAGGTTCGTTGACATCGTTGAGGTTTCTGATGTCATCTTGATGTCCATTGGCTACCATTGCTGCCATTCACACTCATACTTCCTGTTTTATCAGACAAACAAGCAAATCTAAACTAAAATTAAGTAGAAATATAACTAACAAGAACAAAATTCAACTTAACGAAAAATTCTCAAGTAACACCACTCCCCGGCATCGGTGCCATTTTGATTTCACATATCAGGATACTATTTCCAGTTCAATTGCCAACAATCGTGAGTAGTAATATAACCCAACTAGTGAGTTGGGGTCGAGTCCCAAGGGAATGGTTCGTACTCAAGAATCAATAAAAAAACATAAATATGCTCAAGTCAATCATAGCTAAAAATATTTACGAATAAAAGCATAATTCAAGTTTGGGGTGACACAAGTGTCAAATATCAAGGGGGTTTTGTTTGTACTATCAGCTAAAAATATAAAAACACGAAAATACGAATATAGAGATGCGATTCTTGGGATGTGAAAGGATTATGGAATAAGGTAAACAATCGGGTAATTGTAATTAATAGTAAACCGAATCGAATTGGTTTCTCTCGAACACCAATAAGCCGCAATGAAGCACAACCTTCACTTTAGTCCATTCACTCTCTCGAGCTGAATGTGTGGAAAAGGGTTTAGGATTCACTCTCTCGAGCTGAATCCATAGCAACCCAATACCCACAGACCATCGATTAATTAATTTTGGTTTTAAAACCTCTCTTTCGAGCAAGCCAAAAACACGAAGTTAGGATTGTATTTGCAACTACAACCCATTAAATTCAACCACAACTACTGAACGAAATCACTTTTAAACAACAAGTAGACTATCAATTAGCAATACCCAATAGTTAATTCAACCCATAATCACATACCAAGAATTGAGGTTTTAGCTAGACATAGTAAAAAGATAGAAATCGCTATCAAAATGTGTTTTCATCAACTGGGTACGATTAATATTGTCTTTACAAACGTCTAAGATGAAGAATCTTCAATACCCACTTCCAATTTCTTGGAAATGGAAATCTTCAAATCTTCAAAGCTAAGGAAAAACGTTTCTCAAACTCAGTTCTAAGTTCTAAACTTCAAAAACTGAATAATACTATGATATCAGATACTACGCTAAAAACTTAAACATGTATTTATAGTTGTCAAAAAGTGTATTGCGAAGGTTCAGTCGACGCAGTTAGTCAGGATCGCCGATCCACTCGATGATCCGCCCTTTGGTCAATTCCATCGCTTTTTTGCTTTTGGCTTCAACATCTTTAAGTTCTAAATTTGGGCGATACAACACTGCATCGCAGAATCGTTTGATGACTCGCTGACTGCTCCTTTCTATCGCCGACTTGATTTTCTCCTTCAGGACTTGGTACACTAGAACATTAGGCGAGGCCAATGCTGTTTGACGACTTGCCCAATGGGTTAGGCGATCCTTAGGCCTTCTTTTCTTCGTATTTTTAGCTGTCTTGTTCTTTTTTTCTCATTAGTGTCTATGCTTTGTTCCTCAATCCAAATACCTGAAATTCAAGGATTTACATCAGTTATTGAGATAAAATATGCATTCGAGGGCACTAAATCTATTAAAATAAAGCCCTAAATGAGTCCAAATCGTGGACTCATCATCATACCCACGTTCACCACAGTTGTAGCAAGTACGATCAAAAGATGATATGCCGCCCGTCGAAGGCGCGACTCCTTGGCTATCCTGAAAATTATGAGATGGAGTTTCCGAGTAACTACCTGCAGAGGCGGGCATAACAGACTGAATTGGCTTGACTGCAAGCGTTGGCCTTCCGAACCCCTTGGAACAAGAACCTTGAAAGTTACCCGAGTTTTTGCCATTTTTGCCCATGCCTTAGCCTGACCATCTCGCCTCACCCCCTCCACTTTCTTAACATAGTCTGTTACCTCATTGAAGCTCCTCCCTGCAGAAGTCATATGAACAGATAATACTTGCAACTCAGAATTTAATCCTCTAATAAATAACCAGATTCTCTCTTCCTCAGTAGTCACCAATTGAGTAGCATATCTAGACAAAGCATGGAACTTGGCCTCATAAGTAGCCACAGTCATACCACCTTGCTCCAAAGCCATGAACTCATACTTCTTGCTATCCCTTAAAGTCCTAGGTACATACATTTCTTGAAACAGAACATGAAATTGGGTCCAAGTAAGTGGAGGTAAAGTAGAAGATCTGCATTCCATATAAGCTCTTCATCACTGCTTAGCCTCACCTTGAAGTTGAAAGGACAGAAACTCAACCCCATGATGATGGACAATTCCCAACTTATGAAGCCTCTCATAACAATCTAAGATAAACTCATAGGCATCCTCATTCTAAGAACCAAGAAACACATGATGCTTTAGCTTCAAAAACTTAGTCAACATTTCATGCTCATTCCCAGTCATAACAGAACCCAAAAAAGGACGAAAGAAAGCATCGTCACCTCCCGTTCCACCCACCTTAGGCGCAGTGCTAGCACCAAGAGGATTAGTAGGACCTTGAGTTGCTTGAACAGAAGGAATCACTCCAGGACCAACCAACCCTTTCAAGAATGACATGATATGTCGAGCTAACACTGGGTTTATGGAGAGAACATCGGTAGTCTCAGCCTGCACCTCTTCATCATGTCCCACAGCCTCAACATTCTCAACATCAACATTCTCCTCTTCAATCTCTTCATGATGCGCATGAGGGTTCTCATTAACAAGAGCATTCGCAACAGGATATCCATTTCCAGCAGGCGCTACTCTTCCACGACCTCTACCTCTGCCTTGATCGCGACCTCTAGCTGCAGATTCCTCAGCTGGAGCATTGACGGGAGCTACGGGCCTAACGTCGTTGAATACGGAGAGATACCAATTTGAATAGCCAGATTCCAATTAGAATCAAGTCATAGCACGAAAAGAGACAAAAGAAAACAGAGAGATTTCCTAAAGTCCTATAGCTTTTCGAAGAAAAGTAAAGGCGTCCCCGTACCGTTCTGTGAGACTCTACTACACTCATTTTGGTACATCTAGATCAACAAACCTAGGCTCTGATACCAACTTTGTCACGACCTCGATCGTCGTGATTGCACCCACACTAACTCTCCGGTGGGAGAACCACTACTACAACCCAAACCAAGCACTAACCCAAAACTAAGGCATTTAAGTTACGGAAGCAAGTTAAATACTAAGGAAATAAATAGGGAGTTACCATAAACTCCAACAAAAGTCTAACAACGAACTAAACAATGCGGAAGAAATAACCTAGAACCTGAAAGTCAATGTATCAAAACATCTAACAATGAACCAAGTCTAAACAAGAAGGGATACAACCCCAACTAATGTACTAGTAACTAATAGAACTGTCTAAGTCCAAAATGTGGAAATAGACGAAAGGAGAACTCATGGCAGCCCGAAAGAATTGGCTCACCATTGAATTTGAATGACGATCATTGATCTCCTAAGCGAGGTATGTTAGTAGCCGCTTGAAGATCCCCTATACTCAACACAAATAAGAGCAAGTGTTATATCAGTACACAACCACAGTGTACTGGTAGGATCACATGGCTATCCCACAAAGCGCAACATAAGCAAGTCAAGACAACATTAAAATCACATGCATATATATCAACATATAAAATATTATCAACATTTACGAACAACGAACAACTTTACATTTTATATCAAATCATTGGGCCTCTCATGGAACCCCAAACCCAAACAGTTAGCATACTGGAACTTGGTACCTGATCCAATGATTATGCTGGAACGTGGCAACCGATCCCATATTTATGCCGGAACGTGGCAACTGGTCCAAGTTAGTTATGCCAGAACGTGGCAACCAGTCCCATTCACACACCACAATCACAATCACAAGTATATCCTCAAGATCATACATTTAAGTCTTAATTTCATGGCAATCATCATTCATCTATCTCATTTACAACAAACGTGATCAACATTGCAACATTCATACGTATATAGGTATCATAATGAAGTAAAAACAAACATACATCACACAATCATAGAATCACAACCATCACCTACCTCGAAACAAGCTTGAAACCCTAAGAAACTTGATCCTTCCCTTTCCGGATTCTTTTCACTTGTTCTTGGTCTACAAACAATCAATATAATACGGGAATCAATAAACAATCACTGATTACCCGAATTACTAACAATTCTATGAACCTTAGATCAAACCCATGATCCCAATTAGGGTTGTTTCCACTATAGAATCTATAACAAAACCCTTTCACCCATTCTATTACGTTGTGACGGATCGAAAAATGGATTCGGGGAGTGAAAAGCTTACATTTAGCCTCAAGAATGGTGAAAAATGAATAGGAGTCGCCTGGGGTTCGTTCTTTAGCTCTAAAAGTTGAAAAATGCATAATAAGGTCGTTTAGGGGTTTATTAACGACCTTAAGTCGCGTCGACCCCGCTACAACGGCCCTTATCCCGCTGTAGCGGCCCCACTAGAGCAGCCAAAACCTTCGCCAATGCGGTTTGCACAAACCAGAGAGCTATTTTGAGAATTTCAAAATCCCCATTTCACAACACACCTCTAACCAACGACGCTCATAAAATACCCTTAGCGCTAAGATCGATTTCGGGAGTTCTACTCACCCGAATTCAATTCCGTAAAGTCGTATGAATTCCTTAACGAGTTATCTAACTACTCATGCAATCAAAATCATAAATGATTCACCCGATTGTTACCAAACTTCCCTTTACCTCAAAGACTTCGATTTTGTCCAAATCTGGACTAGGTTGGGAAAAATCCAAATACTATGAAAAAGTTTTCCGGTCCCAAATTTTCCCTCCTTGACTTTTCTATAACGATGGGAACAGATCGTTACACAAACCCTCCTTGAGAATTGGAGAGTGTAATTTTCCTTTGCCAATTACACTCAATTACCTGCTTACCAAGTACTTATACTCCAAACAATGTAATTATATTCAATTGCACAATATAATTATACTTAGTTACACAAAATCCAATTACCAAGGTGACTTTCCAAAATAAGCCCTTAGAGTCAATTTTGCTAAATGTTTTCCTGTTAGAGTAATTAGTACTTGTTTAGTTATACAATTTTATTTTATTTAAGTGGCTATTTAAATCCTAATGATTCCTGATATTTAAGAGAAATTCTCTCACATGTCCTTTCGTGAGAATTCAAAATTACCATTCCTGTTAGATTTTGGTCCAGAGATCATGTATTGCTCACCTCTCTCCCTCTCTATTTATATTTAGAATGTATCTCAAAAAATACATGTATTTAATATAATTCGCATGTATTTAAGATACGTTGACTCTCTCACTCACCTCTTTATATATGTATAGTTATACTATCTGATTTGAAATCTGGTATGAATGTATACATTTTTACTATTTTCGAACGTTTGTGTAATTCGATGGTTTTTCCTAAAAAAAATATTACAATAATTTGTTTAGAAGAATTTCAAAAAGTCTTATTCAAAGTTAAACAATTTAAATGATAATATTGTCAATTGAGTATGACATGAGGAGCCTAATTAATTAATCCATACTCCTCAACTCTTTTCTTTTTCTTATTCTTATTTTCTTCTTCGTAAAGAGAGCTAAATGACCATATAATTAGCAAAGTTTTTGCTACAACCGACGTAGTTTTCAAATAACTTAGTATATATTTTCCTTCAATTTCAAGTTTTTGTTAACTTTTCGATGAAATAAATATAGTTTGCCCTACTTGTCTTTTTAGCTTATGCATATTGTTCGACCAAGAACATGAATGTCTTGGAGCCCGTTTGGATTGGCTTTAAAAAAAATAGCTTTTAAGTCAAAAATAAAAAGTCAAACTAAAATGATTTTTAAGTCAAAAAATAAAAAGTAGGAGGAGATCTACTTTTGGTTTCTAACTTATTTTAAGTCATTTTTTACCTTGCCAAACACTTCGTAGTTTATTTTAAGTTATTTTTTATATTTGTCAAATACTTCCAGAAGTCAAAAATTGAATTAAAAGTAAGTTTGACCGACTTTTAAGCTAATCCAAACGGGCTCTCAGTTGTTTAACCAATTTTTGCTGTTCTCCATTAATTCATTTAATATTTTTGTCACCCTGTGGAGATTTTAATAATAAAGTCAAAATGATAACATTAATTAAATGTCTAAATTTATTGGTTTAGATGTCCAATTTAATTATTAATCACGTCCCTTTTGCCTTACATGCAATTGTTATGACGTGCATGGAGAATTTAGGATTTTCATAATGCAGGTGCATTACTAATTTTTTTTTATATTAAGTGAAAATTGATGGGAAAATGCATAAGTACCCCCAGCCTATGCCCGAAATCCCTGAGACACACCTAACCTTTACTAAGGTCCCATTACCCCCTGAACTTATTTTATATATAATTTTTTACCCCTTTTCAGCCTACGTGGCACTATCTTGTGGGCCCAACGCGTGTTGATTTTTTTTCAAAAATAGTGCCACGTAGGCCGAAAAGGGGTAGAAAGTTAATTAAAAAATAAGTTCAGGGGGGTAATAGAACCTTAGTAAAGGTTAGGTGTGTCTCAGAGATTTTGGGTATAGGCTGGGGGGTACTTATGCATTTTCCCAAAATTGATTGATATATTTAACTAAGTGAACTATTTAGTCGTATTATAGCATGGTGCCAAAATATGATTCTGCACCATTTTTTTTATATAAAAAATATAAAATATTTAGTTTTGCAAAAAGATCACAAATTATGTGGCCATATTCTTGCCTGTAAAATTTTCCCCTGGGTGCATGTGTGGAGTGTTTTTGTTAAATTTGTTTCATAACACAAAAACAATTAGCCCTCCATTAACTTTTGACTTATATACTAACTTTTATTTATTACTTTTACAATATCAAGAAAAAATAATAATAATTTTTATTTTTACTCTTGACATTAATTACTTATTATCAAATTAGTTTTCAAAATCTAATACTAACCATTAATTAATATTTAATATGAATATTATAATAAAATATTTATATCATAATTAATTAAGGAGCGTGTAAAATTTTAAATTGGATAATTAAAAATGAACTGATTATAGAGTAAAATGCCCTCTCTATAAAGTTGGAAGGGTCAAATTAACTAACAAACATAAAGAGTTTTTTTAAGTACTTAATTTGCAACAATTTATTATAGATTGATTCCTCTTTGTCTTCATCAAAATTTTATTAATTCAAATCGCATAAGATTGTTGACAAGACAAATTAAGGGACATTTTTTTTGTTTAAAAAAAACGACCAACACATGAATTTGTTTCTACTTCAATTTTACGTAAGAATCAGATATATGTTTATAAGAGACATCGTGAATTAGTAGTTAAATTTAGTAATTAAAAATAAATGAGGTGTGCCGTCTAGCTAATTATTAAATTAAGCATAAATACATTAACATAATTGTCAAATCAAAGTTGCTTTCTTAAACTTAGGTAGAGTATTAAAAAGTTAATTACTATGCAGTGCTGAGGTATGATTAGATTCTCCACAGATTTTATTTTGGATAAACAAATACTTGCCATAACAAAATGAATTATTAAACTTTACTTATATATATATATGCAAATGAAATTAAAACTAATGTAATTTGGTGTACATTGAATGTAGTAGATAAACGCATACTCACTCATGTTTTAGATTCAAATGTGATCTATTTATATGTCTATGTGACATATTCACTATTTATTCTAAATCTACTTGTGTCTATTATAAGTATTTAATTAATAATTAATATAATTTAATTAATGATTGAGAAAAGGCCAACATATAAAATAAAAAGGGTTTGTATCTACCCATCAGAGTTTTGGTGGAGTGGTAATTCTTCCTTCATCATTAACCAGAGATAATTGACTATTAGAAAGACTAGAACTCAGGTCTTAGGTTCGAATTTCAGATTTAGTCAGACTCTAATATGGATACGGAACATCGAGAAGAAAAAAATGGAGGTCTGTATCTAACTACTACTATCATTTCATTCTATTCAATGAGCATTGACCAGACTAATTATTGTTAAACAATTCTATCAATTTTTTGCCAATGAGTTTCCAGCGTTCCCATTTTTGCACGCTTACAAGTTGACAACTTGCTCAGCTACGCCTTGACATTTTGATATTTCTACTATATTAATTTATATTCTATATAAATTATTATTTATGTTATTTAATAGGAGATTTGATTTTGTAGTTTTTTTTAAAAAAAAATTATTTATTTATAATTTTATTAGAGAATTTTATTTTTACACATAAGAGATCTGAGAGTATCATTTTCTTTTATCAAATTTGTTGGTAGAAGGCTATTTATCTTATTTTCAAGGTGTTGAACCTATCGGCTTTTGCTCTAAGTCTCGATCAATAGCGATTTAGACTACCTTTATAAGTATTCTTATCCTTAATTGTGTGTGATCAGAGGCGAATCTAGGATTTTTCGATCATGGGTGCACCAAGTAAAATGTATTGAAGTGAGAGTTGATCCTTAATTCTCAATGTCAAAAGCTCAACATTTAACCATGTGGACCATTTAGACTTCTTGTAGTACGGGTGCAAGAATATAATATTATACAAAATCTTAAAAAATATACATATAAAATATCTAATTTTACGAAGAGACCACGGGTGCGGGTGCCCTATTTTTTGGCTGTAAATTCGCCACTGTGTGTGATCAACAATTAATTGTGACAAGTCGACTTAACCATAATGAAATCATTTGTAGATAGAAGCTACTTTTTGACCGGTGAAGTCATCCTCATCCTCATGTGTGATAGAAAATCACTATATAAATATAAGTAATTGATTTTGAATGACATAAATCAAATGAGTTGTGACAAAGATCTCAAACTCGAATCCAAAAAATTAAAATCTTTAATTTATCTCAAGCTATATAGATAATTTACTTATAATTATCTTTTAAATGACTTGATGTATAATATAATCTTTAATTTATCTCAAACTATAGATAATTTCTTTTTGTTCTTCTTTTAATTTGTTATTTAATTTTATAATCTAAAAAGTATAAAATAAATATTTGCGGGGGACCAATATTTAAAATTCACATATCCAAAGTGAATATTTTCATTATATAATAATTGGATAATCCAGGCTGAAATGATCACGTCTACAGTTACAACACTAGACATACATGATAACAAGATAAGGTAATCCAAATAAACGTCTAAAGTTACTCTAACTTTTATTGTTATTAATTTGACTATTTAAAACTTTTTCGTAGTGTATCAATCAATTGCTGGCCTATCACACAACTTGCATCAAGTTTAAAATTATTTTTTGAATTTAAATATCATTTTTTCTCATGCTGCTAAATTTTGATGATGATTAAAGAGTGAGTTAATTTATTGCTATTTTTAGATGTATAATACTCAATTAATATCCATTCAGAACTCATTGCATCAGCTATTTTTATTTTTTTACCTTTGATTATTTAACTTGCATATGGGAGATCTATTTGTGACTCCATTCGTAATCAAATGTACAATTCAATCATTATATATTATTCTAACTCGATATCATGTGTGATATCAGCCATTTCTTCTAATTTGATATTTGAAGATAATTAATATGGAACAAATATCTGCTTTTCTTAGTGAAATATTAGTATATTTGGAAGCCACTTTATTTGTATGACTTTTACTTTAAAAAAAAATTAATTGAAAAATTAGTTCGGTGCAACTAAACGTCATATGATTTGTTCAATTTGATGCTTAATGGGACAGGTACGTAAGTGTTGTAAAACTAAATGGATGCCATGTGGGCCATTCTTTAAGTGTCATCACTTGCTATACTAAAATGATGCCATGTGGGACCACTCATTTTTGAGGTGTCATCACTTGGTCGAGTGGATAACTTCCTAATGGCCAAGTATTAGTTTGTATGTTACTAATTGGCTATATATAGCTATTACTTTCATTCACTAATAAGTGAGGAGATATGAGAAAAGTTTGGAATATATTATGCTCTCTCTTTGTTTGTTCTTCTTATTATTTTAGTTTATTAATATTAGTTTGTTAGCTAGTTATTTTATAACACGTTATCAGCACGAGACTCTGTCAACTTGAGCTACTTTAAATAGGTAAAAAGGGTAAGAATTTTATTTATCTAAAAATGTCTAATATTTCTAAACTTGAATTTGTTGCCTTGGATATATCGGGCAAATGATACTCGTCATGGATACTAGACGCTGAAATCCACCTGGATGCGATGGGTCTGGTAGACACCATCAAAGATAATAACCAGGCATCCAGCCTAGAACGTGCAAAAGCTATGATATTTCTCCGCCACCATCTTGACGAGGGGTTGAAAATGCAATACCTCACTATTAAAAGTACTGTGAAATAATTTGAAAGATAGATATGACAACCTGAAGTTGGTCATTCTTCCACAGGTGCGCATGATTGGTTTAATCTAAGGTTACTAGACTTTAAAAGTATAACTTAATATAATTTTTCCATGTATAGAATTATATCACAGTTAAATTTATGCGGAGAAGAGGTCACTGAACATGATAATCTTGAGAAAGCATACTCCACATTTCCTGCCTCGAGTATGCTCCTGCAACAACAATATCGAGAAATGAGTTTTAAAAAATATTCGGAATTACTCTCACATCTTCTTATTGCTAAACGACATAACAACCTATTGATAAAAAATTATGAAAGTCAGCCCGTTGGTTCTATGCCACTCTCTGAAGTGAATCAGGTAAATTATCACCAACGAGAAAGAGGTCGTGGCTCCTATCGTGGTCGTGGCTTCGGTCGTGGCCGTGGTCGTAAAATAAATTATAATCATAATGGTCGTCTTGCACCAAAAAAATAAGCAGCAATATAAAAGGAAGGGTGAAAGACAAGAAGTGATGCAAAAGAAAAATTCAAAAAGTGTATGTCATAGATGCGGAGGAATGAGGCACTGATCGCGTACTTGTCGATCATCTAAACGTCTGGTTCAGCTCTATCACGCATCCTTAAAAAAGGGTGATAATAATCCAGAAGCAAACTTTATCTCTGAAGATAATGTTGGGCCCATACATAAGATGAATAATAATGCAGAAGTAAATTTCATCTCTGAAGATAATGTTAAACCTATGCATCTGGATGTAGCTGATTTCTTTGTATTCCCTGAAGGAAAAACGATCAGTAATGAGCTTGCAATAATCTAGATAATTTCCTTTTTTGTTTGTTTGTATTAATTGGTGTGTTTATGCTTTTCTAATCTATGTAAATAAATAATGTTTGTATAATATCCATGTTTAATAGTAATATTTTACTTTGTTTATATCTGTTTTTAAAGAAAATATGGATATGCCCCAAACTTCGTTTGGATCAATGAGCAATCATGAAGATATTTGTGTAATTGATAGTGGAACAACGCACGCCATATTCAAAGATGAGAAATACTTCTCTTACTTGCTTAGAAGAAAAGCAAATGTTACTACAATTTCTGGTAATTGGAACTTAATAGAAGGCTCTGGAAGAGCTACTATATTTCTGCCTAAGGGGACAAAACTTGTTATAGAAGATGCATTATTCTCTTCTAAATCCTCAAGAAACCTGTTAAGTATTAAAGATATTCATCAAAATGGATATCATGTTGAGACAATAAATGAAATGAATGTTGAATACCTTGGTATTACCAAGATTGTCTCAGACCAGAAATATGTGTTGGAGAAATTATCAACTTTATCTTCTGGCTTATATTATGCAAAAATAAATACAGTTGAAGCACATTCTATCGTAAACCAGAAGTTTACTGACTTAAAATTTTTTGTGCTTTGGCATGACTGAATAGGTCATCCTGGATCAATAATGATGAGACAAATAATTGAAAACTCAAATGGACATCTATTAAAGAACCTGAAGATTCTTACGAGTGATGAGTTTTCATGTGCTGCTTGTTGTCAAGGCAAATTGATTACTAGGCCATCTCCAATGAAGGTTAACATTGAATCCCCTCAATTTTTAGAACGTATACATGGGGATATTTGTGGACCTATTCACCCATCTAGTGGGTTGTTTAGATATTTTATGGTCCTAATAGATACATCTTCAAGATGGTGGCACAAATAATAAGATTAAGGGCGCAATTCCCAGATTATCCTATTAAGGCTATTCACCTTGATAATGCTGGAGAATTTACATTCCAAGCTTTTGATGATTATTGCTTATCAATTGGGATAAGAATTGAACATCATGTTGCTCATGTTCATACTTAAAATGGCCTGGCAGAGTCATTTATTAAGCACCTACAATTGATTGCAAGACCACTACTTATGAAAATGAAATTGCCCACTACCGTATGGGGTCATACTATCTTACATGCAGCAACACTCATTCGTCTTAGACCAACAAATCATAATAAATACTCCCCATCATAATTGGTATTTGGTCATGAACCAAATATTGCTCATCTGTGAATGTTTGGATGCTCTGTATATGTGCCAGTAGCACCACCTCAACGCACTAAGATGGGCCCCCAAAAAAGGTTAGGCATATATGTTGGGTTTGATTCACCCTCCATAATTCGCTACATTGAGCCATTAACGGGAGATTTATTCACTGCAAGATTTGCAGATTGTCGATTTGATGAAACAACTTTTTCGCAATTAGAGGGAGATAAAAAAGAACTTAAAATGAAATTGCATGAAAAGTTTCATCATTATCTCATTTTGATCCACGTTCCCCTATATGTGAACAAGAGGTCTAGAAGATCATCCATTTGCAAAACATAGCAAATCAAATGTCAGACGCATTTACTGATTTGAAAAGGATAACAAAGTCACATATTCCTGCAGTGAATGTGCTTATCCGGATTGACGTCCCAAAAGGATCATCTACAAGTGTCATGGCTTCTGAATCACAAACACGCTTGAAGCGTGGCAGACCATTGGGTTCAAAGGATAGAAATCCTAGAAAAAGATGTACGAAAAATGACACTACAAAAGAATCTCACGAAGAGATTCAAGATCTGATTAATCCTAATATTCCTGAAGAGATCAGTGAACCCGAGACTCAAGTGAATGAAGAACTTTTAATAAGTTCTACGGGTGATGGGATAAGTTTAGATCGATCGAAAATTATAGTTGATAATGTTTTCGCATATAATGTTGCACTTAACATTATGCAAGACAGTGAGGATCTTGAACCTTTATTTGTCGAAGAATGTCGACGAAGATGTGATTGGTCAAAATGGCAAGAGGCAATTAAATCAGAATTAGACTCACTTGCTAAACGCAAGATTTTTGGACCTGTAGTCCAAACCCCAAATGGTGTAAAATTGGTTGGCTATAAATGGATTTTTTTGCGAAAAAGAAATGAGAGAAACAAAATTGTAAGATACAAGGCATGCCTTGTTGCACAATAATTCTCTCAAAGACCTGATGTCGACTATGAAAAGACATATTCACCGGTTATGGATGCAATAACTTTTTGATATCTCATCAGTTTAACTGTACATGAAAATCTTGAAATACATCTAATGGATGTGGTTACAAATTATCTTTATGGTTCACTTGATAATGAAATTTATATGAAAATTTCGGAAGGACTTAAAATACCCGAAGCATATAGTTCAAAATCTCGGGAAATATGTTCAATCAAATTACAAAAGTCATTATACGGCTTAAAACAATCAGGGTGTATGTGGTATAAACGCCTCAGTGAGTACTTGATAAAAGAAGATTATATAAATGATGTAATTTGTCCTTGTATTTTTATTAAGAAAACAATATCAGGGTTTGTTATTCTTGTTGTTTATGTTGATGACATAAATCTCATTGGAACCCCAGAAGAGGTTCAAAAGGCAATCGAATATCTAAAGAAAGAATTTGAGATGAAAGACCTTGGAAAGACAAAACTTTATCTTGGTCTACAAATTGAACATTTTGCTGACGGGGTCTTCATCCATCAATCTGCCTATACTGATAAAATCTTGAAACGACTTTACATGGACAAAGCACATCCATTAAGTACTCCAATGGTTGTTCGGTCACTTAAAGTGAGTAAAGATCCGTTCCAACCTCAAGAAGAGAGTGAGGAATCTCTTAGTCCTGAAGTACCTTATCTTAGTGCAATTGGTGCACTTATGTATCTTGCTAATGCTACGAGACTGACATAGCATTTTCTGTTAATTTGTTAGCAAGATATAGTTTCTCTCCTACACGAAGACATTGAAATGGAGTTAAACATATATTGCGATATCTAAAGGGGACCAATGACTTGGGTCTATTCTATACTAACAAAGATAGTGCAAATCTTGTTGGTCATGCAGATGCAAGTTATTTATCTGACCCACATAAAGCTCGATCTCAAATAGGCTACCTGTTCACATACGGAGGTACTGCTATATCATGGTGATCTACGAAGCAGTCCATTGCCACTACTTCTTCAAATCATGCTGAGATAATAACTATTCATGAAGCAAGTAGATAATGTGTATGGTTGAGATCAGTGATACATTTCATCAAAGAAAGATGTGGTTTGAAGTGTGATGTCAAGGTACCTACTGAAACGACCCCAAAAATGCCCGAAAATGTGCTTCGAAAACACCTATAATTGTAATTTCCATATATCTCAAACTCCGTGCATGATTTCGGAAATTTGACTTCATATTCTTATTTGTAGGGTCAAATTGAGTGGGAGATGGGTCTAACCTGAATTTTAGAGCAACCGTATCAAAATTCGAAAATTGCAAAAAATGCGATTTTCAGGGTCAACTTTAAAGGGGAATATCTCTTAGCACACAAGGAACTGGAAGGGCCACAACCTATTAAATTAAAGCTCTATGAGTTAGCTTTCCAATGCACTTGGTTTCACCTCATT